>CABFOQ010021977.1:0-15420 GCA_900660455.1 Gephyroberyx darwinii | reverse complement strand
AATTGATAGGGGATGAATGTAGTCCTCACAAGTATGGTAATACAAATGTGTGTGTGTGTGTGTGTGTGTGTGTGTGTGTGTAGTGTTTGTTCAGCGCAATTCACTTCACTTTTTTTACCTTGTGTTTTTTTAGGGTACTTAGATAAATATTGATCTATGAATCGATTTCTGAAACGTCAACTAAAAGCTTAGTTATGAAATCAGTCTCTTCTCCCTCAGGTGCGTCGGGCCCGCGGTCGTTTGATGGCAGACGGACAAGGAGGGATGGAGGGAGACAGAGTGTGTCTGACGTGTGTGTCTCTGCGTCCAGACTTGTACCTGATACCCAGCGGCGAGGGTCCCTGCCCGTTGAGCACGCCTCCTTGGAGCAGGTGGGCTACGGTGTAGTAGGCCATGTAGATGGTCGAGTCCGATAGCGACTCAATCAACCACTGCTCGTCCCAAGGCAGCCGCGTTCCTATGGCAACCGGGAGGAACACATACACACAAAGCCAGAGAGCGAGAGAGACAGACAGACACACAGGAGAGAGACAAAGATGTGTTTTAAATTGGCTGTTCTGCTGCTTCGACTGACACTAGCGACTTCACTTCTCATCTCGCTAACCCCCTTTCCTCAAGATGTTTATTATTTCTGGTAAATTTATAGCAAAGAACAACAAAGTGAAGTATTGCTACCCCACCTCCCCCTTTAGTTTCTTCACTGTTGGTGCCCTTTCCATCTACAGTTCATAGAATTCTGTCAACCAAAAGAAAAACACAACCAAGAAATATCTTCTCTATAGGCATTTCATTTACATTTAAACTTTCAGTGACTGCATCGTGTTCGGAAGAAAACTGAAAATACATTCATCTAAACTGCATCTATCGGTGAGAAGGAAGCAACCTGGAGGTTTATGGGAGCATCTCTGAACAGCTTCTGACTGTCCATGCGGTATATACTACCCAGCATGCCTGAATGAAAATGTGTGGCAGTCTATAACTGGCCTACAATGAGCTCATATGCCAGCTGGCCTTTAGTGTGCAGCTATTACTTTATAAGCAGACAGACCGTGACTGTTGCTAGCTGCTTCGTGACCAGTCCTCTGGCTCCATCTATAGTCCACAGACCATCTCTCATCCATATAAATATAACCTAAATACAAACTTCTTGGGGGCAAACGGGGTCATGGTGGCGTCAAATGACAGATACTGCAACAAAATCAGACTTGTGTATGTCACTCATGTTGTCAATAGTTACATCATGAACATCTGTGCTGATGTGAATTTCTTGGCAATGGCTTCTGACTACAAAGCCGTTTTGATCACGTGTCTTCTGCAAAGTGTCATTGAGGCGGCCTATCTTTCAATTTGATTCAATGTCAGCGGGGAAGTCTCAGAAGAGCGTTCATCATCCTAGAGAACCAAACAGAATCAATTCTAATTACTCAACAAATCATCCCATCTCCCGATCCTCATTAACCAAAAATCTGCAACAGCTGTTTACGAGGTCATACCGTCCTGACATTCACACACACACACACACGCACGCACACACACACACTCACCGAGGCCGTAGGTGCGAGAGCAGGCGTGCTCCTGCAGCCAGGCCAAAGTTGCCTCGAAGTTCTTTCTGGTCTCCTCACAGAACCTGTGTCACGTAACACATAGTACAGATATTACACACATACTGAGGCGGCGCACAAAGTAGAGCAAAGGGGATGTTTCATTTCATTTTGAAGCAGGTAAGAGCAGCAAAATTGTTGCAGTATTTTGCGAATCCAGACCTCATTCATCACTGCACACAAGTCCGGGTTCCAGTACAACGACATATTTTTCATATCTCTCATATCATTTATCTTAAATTCTGTTTTTTAGTTTAGTTTTCAATATGATATGACCACCAACTAGCCCATTTTGTTCTGCAGCGTGAGATTACTCTTCACAACAACAAATACCTAAGGATGTAAAATGACAGTGGGTAAAAGAGGTAGTTATGTATCAAGACATTTTGGTGGATTTCCCAATCTTGGCCATTCCCAAACCTGGAAGACCTGGAAATGATCAAATTAATTTTAGATACTTTTCCAGGCTTGCACAGGAACCCTGACAAGTACACACACACATTGCACGATGCGACATGCAAGACGAGAGGATGCGACAGAGGTCAACGTCTTACGTCTCCAAAGACTTGAGGGCTTCGTTAGCCTGCTGCTTCCACTCTGCATCCCCGTAGTCCAGATACCTGAAAAACAGGCCGGAAACATGTCAGACTGATACATTATTACTGTAACGCTTGTCAAAGATAGCCAGATACACTGTGGGCTGAATACATCAAGATTAAAGACAAGATTTGGCAGATCTGACAGAACTATGTAGCTTCATATTCCTCCAATCAGCTCAAATCATTTCTCTCAATTTCTATTCCAACAAAGCAGTATGCCACTTCAGACAAATCCTTCAAATACTGATCTAAGAGCTTTAAATGGTCAAAAACTCATCAAGCACTCACCACTGGTCACAGAGGGCCACCACACACTCGTCGGCTGACCGTGACATAACCTGCTTTTCTGGCTCCATGTACATCATGGCCTCGCCCTGTGATAGAGAGTAACGCCCAGGCCACAACGTTACAACACCATATAAATCTAACAGCACACTCCTACCACACAGGACGACAACTCAAAACAACAGCAACAACCGTATTGGACAGGCCAGAGTCGCCCAGACTGTAAAAAGGCCAATACTAAGATAACCCTGCACAGACTAACTAACTAGTTCCCACACAATTCTGTTGTATTAAGAAAGTATTTGTATTAGAAAGTGAGGAGGGTTGTACCTTCTCTACCATCATCTTCTGGATGGGCTTCTTGACATCTTGGACCTTTTGCCCCTTGTAGCCATCGACCAGCATGATCTGAGAAGAGAGGAACATCATCAGTAAGAAACAAAGATACACACTGGCCATCCAGGCACTTACTCATGACACAGATAAGTCAGTAATAGTGTTACCCATCATTCTGCATGGCTCAGGTCATGATAGTGTCAAAATGATAATGTCAAAAACACAAAAATAGATGGTTTGGTTTGGTGTGGATGGGAATCCGCAAGCCTGCTTTTCTTGTTTTCTGCTTAGCCCCGCCTCTCTGTGTGCATCTACAGAGGATAGGAGCTAACCAACTTCTATCAACAATCTTTGAGTGGTGGATGGAGAGAAATTATCAGCTATTAATAAACTCTTCACTGTGGTTTGACACTTAGTTTAGGTCTAGGAGATCAAAAATAGAAGGTACAATACACAGAGGAGGTCCTGGTGGTCGTGGATGCTGCTGCGCTACAACACGTGGCTGACGTCGACCTGGTGTCAGGAGACTCACCCCTTCATAGAAACCCTTGAGGTAGACCTTCTCCTTGGCCTCGGCCAGCTTCTCCCTGTCGTTCTGGCTCTGGATCTTCAGCTCGTCACACACCAGGGGAGCAGACAGGTTCCCGTAGCCAGGGATGTCAATGATGGGGATCTGGTATATACACACACATTTGATTGTTTTTTTGTCTTTTAACTCAAATGAACACAAGGTGGGTTAAATCCAACATGACTGCGATCGGATTGACTTCAGCTTACCGGCTCAAAAGGCAACACCATCTTGTCCTCGATTCCGTACTTCTCTCTCAGGGCCTTTTGGAAACACAAGCATCAATAGCAAACACTGTGAAATAAGTCTAGCAATGAGAATCAAACAGAAACAGTCTGAGGGAAGAAATCCCATAATAAGAGCATAGTAGGACATAAGCACATAATCCAACAGCAGGGCTTTCGTGAAATGAAAGAAATCTGAACAAAGCAAACAAATTTAAGAGTATAATCTGTTAAACTAACTAAAAATGTCCATTCCTACTATGAATTTTCCAAATTTCTACACAGCAAGGACGTCTTACTGGGAACATATGAAACTACAATGGCGGCGTTGCAGAATAGCATTGTCGAGTATACTGGTATACCTGTTTCTTCTTGATGTCCCTGAGGGCAGCGATGTCATCAGGAGCATCAGAAGGTACGCTGGTGACGACCCCGGTACCTGAGGAAAAACACAGCCAGGAGGGACGGACAACACATACGTTTTGAATTATTTATCCGGGGCAGGATTCTGCTGAGCACACGGTAACGCTGCTGCTTTACATTAGACACACACTCACACCTGCAACTATCACATTTCTCTACTGCTGACCACTGAGCAGCTGCAGTCGAGCAGTCGAGGGTCGAGAGCACCTTGACGGTCGGTGCTCTCGACACGATCTAAAAAAACTTTTAACAAATGCCCCAACCTGAGATGAGGTCACCCTGTCTCATTACTCTCCATAGTCCTAAACACAGGATGACATCTACAGGACATAGCAGAGTCGTTCATATTTGAATCCTGACTAGGGCTGTCAACCAATAATTCAATGACACAACTGAACTGTAAAAAAAAAACAGACATTCGATTGTGAAAAAAGCAGCACTACCGCGGCTCTCTCTCTCGGCTGGGCCGCTGCACTGACTGCACTGCATGACGGACAGGAGTCACACAACGTCACTTTCGTCGATTGAAAACGAAATGTAGGTCAAGCTGAAACGAGGGAATCATTCAACAACAACCGTGTGGTGATGATGGCAGAGAGTTCACAACCCAACTCGACCGCAGAGAGAGGGATCTGCACTCCGAGCAATATAAAAAGCCCCGTTTGGAGAGCTCTACGGTCTTTAAATGAGGTTTTAGGGTATAGGATATTATTTTATTAGTTTATTTGGTAATGTGTAGGTGTGTACATCTTTTAAAAGACATGTTTATGTTGAAATAAATATACCTATACCAGTAGTTATGTCTTGTTGTATTGGTTTGCCCTCTTATGGACATAATGTGTAAAAATAGATATTGGAATGGTTCGAACCTGTGTGTTTTTTTTTAGAAGGAATAATCCAACGTCATATTTTTGACAGCCCTAATCCTGACATCCATATGGACTTATTCAGACTATTTAAAAAGCCACAGTCACACACACACACACCCACAGACAGACTCGGCCCCTCAAGCGTCACAGAGCAGAATACTGACTCATAAAAAAAACTGCATCTGTCCTTTGACTTCAGAGCGCAACACTTTCCAAATACTATCCTGACCTTGGCCTACTATTTTGAGACGTCCCAATATTTTGCCTCGGGCCCTAACAAGAAGATTTAAAAAGGAGAGAGATAATATAGCACAAATATAGCTGCATGCGGCCATTAGTGGGCTCCAAGACCACAGGGCAAATTATTTGACTGTGAGAATATGAGCTTCATCCATCATTTCAAACATTTACATGAAACTTTTTTTTTTGTTTTGCCTGAGTAGTGGGGGAAGATCTGAAACGCATCCACCAAGTATGTTTGCTCTAGGACTGTTGGTCTCCAAATGTACAGATCATTTTAAAAAGGTAGAAAGAAGAAGAAGCGGAAGGAAAACAACAGGGCTCCAGTACCTGCAGTGCTCGGGCCTGTGGTCTCCTAACGACATACTGCAATTAACGGCCTGCTGTTTCTGTGAATACTGTGTTAGCGAGATTTCAGGACCCCGTGGTAAAGGTTGGCACATATAAAAAGGGAGTAAGGTGGCCTTCAACAGGGGCACTTCGACAGTTGTGGACAATGTCGGCACCGGCTACGAACATTTCAACTAGGATGCTTCTCTGACCAACGGAGCAACTGCCAAGGAAATAAGTAGAAATCAATCAGCCGCAGCTTTCCAGAGATATGTGAGTATGTCCTGAGATATATTCACCCCTACACTCTCTTTTTGTTCATTTCTCATACCTTTGTCCTCCTTGATGGTGAGCATGGGCAGAGCGTAGATGGTCTTATAGGAGGTCAGAGGGGCACTCAGGGCACAGCCTAGAATATCCTAGAGAGAGAGACAGAAGAAAAAACCTGGTACAAGTGATGCTCTCCATCTAACAGTGAAAAGGCACCATAGTAAGAGGAGCAGAAATTGAATTTCAGGCCTCTATTCTACAGCAGGAGTCCTGTTGTTTTCCTGCTGGAAACTTTTTAGCCATTATTAAAGAGTAATGTTAGTAGGACATAGTCATCTAACTATCGGTGCATTACAACTACGAAAGTATGCCATGACTGTTTTGGAAATATTTAAGTGTAATCCTGTAACGTCTTCAATTTTTCATCACTGAAATTTAGGAAATTGATTATAAGTTATAAGTACTGAAAGACTCAATGGTATCTAGAGATAAACATAAACCTCAAAAATCCACTGGCTACATGTTATATTGGTCTTGAGGGTCACATGGCCTTATGGCTATTTACAAGGCCTTTCCCAGTTCCCAAAAAAGATGCTGAGGGAAACACTGTTGCACCATGGGACGTATCACTCCAGCACCACTGTGTTTGACACCTCCTGGAAGCAAAACAGTTAACAAACACAGTACCTGTCCCAGTATCTCCAGAACCACTGGCACCACTCCATTCTCCTTGGTGAAGCCCTGGTAGGACATGTTTCTGGCAGACCTCCTGGTGCTGATGAAGATGTCTCCACTGGCCGTCTCAAAGGCGATGTACTTCATGTCCGGCCTCACCCAGCAGTTGGTCTGGCCAAACATGGTCTCCGGTCTCAGAGTGGCTGCCACCAGGTAGATGGTCTTACCTTTCAAGCCACTGAGTGGAGGACCAAACAACAGCACATATTATTATCAGTAGTGTAATGTTGTAGTTTCATATCTTGGTGGTTACACAAGAGGAGTACCTTGAGTACTTCAGTAAGCAGTTACTAAGTTACTAACAGAAAAATCAGTCCATTCAACTTTGTAAACTCCAATTAACAGTGAAAGTCAACGACATTAGGAAAAGAGTCAGAATCTGTTACCTGCTATAGAAGACTTTGGATTTGAGTTTTGCTGGGTACGGTTCAACAATCTTCATCTTGATGAGAGTGTACTCCTGTGGTCCAACTCCCTAGAAATGGGGGTGAAAGTGTTACTTGGAAGGGGGGCTCAATTCTACTCTCAACTGATTTCAAAATGATTTAGCTGTTTTTTTGTCATTGTGATTAAATATTCTTGAAGCTTTGGTGCAAAAAAAACAAAACTTTTGCAAAATGAGATCTGTTTTAATTTGCAGTAAACATGCCAGAAGTGGAAAAAGGAGGAGTGCTTTAAATAGGCTGTTAGTGTGGTAAATCTGCTGTGGCCAATTCAAACAGCATATCAGGACTTTATTTTCCACATTAAATGACTGTAGAATATTGCAATATCAGCAATATTGAAACATTTAATTTGCACATGCTGTAGTTGAAAACAGTGAAGATGATTGAAGATGCCGAAAGTACAGTAAAATAATTCATTGAGATTGCTAATTGAGATCGTAACCTAACAAAATATCAGTATCAGTATTATCATTTTAGCCATTATAACACAATGCTCATTTGGAAATGCTGATTTAGCAAAAAAGTGGTCACAAAAACACATTTCTGAACTATATAGAGCACAGTCAGTTACCTCTCCTGTCTGCCTGTCGTGGTCCATGCAAGGCTGTCCATCCTTGGGGGAGTAGATGGTATACCTGCAGGGGAGTCAGGGAGAGTCACAATGTACTACAAACCCTTTAGGCCAATTCTGCACTATGCTTTTTCCCCCGTTGTCCAAAATGCAGAATAACCTAAAAGTGAATGTTGGTGGAATTTCCTCACCTTTCCCCAAACCACTGAAAAGACATGTACATATATAACCAGTCAAGCAGCATCAGAAGAAACCTCTCCACCAGCTCACCTTTTGCCAAAGTTGATCTTCTTCCTCTCCTTCAGTGTGATGAACTGCCACCTGACGAAGGAGTCATAGAAAGGGTTCACGTCTGTGGTGATGAATGAACGCCTCCAGTCCACCTGTGAGTTGATATTATGACACCGTGTTTTAGATGAGAAGCCAATATGAAGGAAGCATACATTCACTCACCACCCTTAAACAGGTCGCAGAAGCAAGAGCATAGAAACAAAACGAGGAAAGACTATACCTTGACACCCATCTGTTTGAGGTCTTTGACAGCCATGGGAGGAAAGTACTCCAGCCAGTGTTCGGCATCGGCAAACTCGACGATCTCCGCGTCACTCAGACCCAGAGACTTCATAATGTCCCACTGGAACTTGGAGGCTCCAGCTTTTGCTGCTGCTTTACTCTAAACGGAGGGGAAAAGGAGAGTTGTGAATATTGCAAATGGAAATACCTGTGTGAATGCTGAATGAAATAATATGTATCTATGTAAGAAAATAAGGGGACAACAGAGGCTTCCATAACAAAGATGCTCAGAAAAGCATTTGTAGGGTTTACCTGATCTCATGCAATTCAGAAAATGTCAGGTAAATTGTCCACAACAAAAAAAGTACACAAAATTCACTTCCAAATACTACTGTGTAGCATTTTCCTAGTAGATTATAACAAAAGTATAAAAAGTATTTGCAAATATTATTTTATACTGACTGATGCAGACAACATCTCTCCTTAGAAACCTGACCTTCTTGCCCTTTGCCTTGTCCTTGATGATGATTTCATCAGTCGCCTGGGGCTTCTCCTCCTCTTCTTCCTCCTCGTCTGGGAACTGTGGAGGGTTTCCATACAGCTCCATCTCTCGCTTCAGCTTGTCTGCACAGGCCTGGTTGATAAACAGTGAGAGGCATACATAAAAGAAAGGGGGGGAAAGGAAGTGCGTGTGGGGGGATGGGGGCAGGTGGTGTTGGGCAACTGGGGAGGTATTTGACTGCTGTACGCCTCTATCCCACTAATCAGCCTTGGGGAGATGAACTTGCGAGTATTTAAAGTCACAATGAAACGGCATTTTGAGAGCATCTGGTTCCTTAATTTGACGTATTTCCAGTAAAAACTGGATGTTAGGGCGGAGAGGGATCATTCAAGTGTCCAACTGTGTAAGCCAATGGGATATCCAGGGGGAGAGAAAGGCAATTTTATCTGATGGGAGTGGTGGAGGTGGTGGTGGCGGGATAGTTCAAAAGTCTAATTACTTCTGCACAACAACAGAAACACATGAAGTAACCACTGAAATATGCTGTTTTCCAGGAAGTAAGAGTGATAAAATAAGAATACGACAAGCAAAATAAGAATTTTGTAATGTTTTGGTATTTATTGTTAAATATGTTTATATTATGATATGGGAATTTAGCTAACAAGGTCAAACATTATTATTTTCAAAAAAAAATTTTTTAAAATTTAATTCTGACTTTAGAAAGCATAATACAACTTTTGATTATAATGACCCTTACATGACTGGTACAATGCCAGGATACATATATCCACACAGATTAATGCTTAATGGCCACACCTATGATTATCATACCTACAATTCTTAAATCATTTCTCACCTCTGTATGTCACTACAACTACATATACTGCAAGTCTGTGATGGACTGAAAAGAGACACTCACTTTGATGGGCATTCCTGTGCAGTGCAGCCCAAATGGGAAGAGGCATTGCTTCCCTTTCAAACGCTGGTAACCAACAGCAAACTGCAGGGGAAAGATGTACAGTACAGACTTAGATTAACTAGACATGAAAGACTATAAGAACCACAACGAATGAACTACTGCAATGAACTTGAGAATTTCCCTTTAGTTAAATATACAGTACCTGTACACCAGGTAAGGAGTTAACATTAGATACATAATATTACATTTTGGCTGTAGCAGGTTAGTGTGTCTGCACGACCAGCCAGCTTAACAGGTCAGAGACCAATGTTGAGAAGTTGAATATTTGCATTTACCAGGTAGCTACTGTGGCTGTTGGATGGAGAAGTTAGTTTCTCACACTGCTTGCCTTTGTATATAAACTTACCTCACACTTTGACAAGCTGAATGTGTGGCCAAGGTGCAATCTACCGTTCATGTAAGGGTAGGGGAAGGTGACAAGGTACTTGTTTTTGCTGGAGGAGAAAAACAATGACAAATCAAAATATGCACGGAAGACCAACAATATATGATACCGCTTTCATACCAGACTAGTGAACCGGAAAATAAACACAGGTCCACCTCAGAGTGAAGGGCTCGCCCCGGGTAAGTTAACTCTGCAAAATGACTGAGGGTTAACAACCTAGCCAAACTCTGCTATGCTTGGTGTGGATGTTCATTGCTTAACACATGCTGTGGGGCCACACACCTCCTTGGCTTGCTTTTCCAACACACTAGTATGACATATAGAATCGACTGTTGTCGACAACAGAGAAACTACCAATACCTAATAACATTGTGTGTTCATAGCTGCATGAAAAAGAGATAAATGTGCACTTGCTTGTACACATCTGGTGCAAACGGTAATGACATGGGATATTTACAAGACTCCGACATGAGATGGGATGAGATTCCCGGGTTGTGTGTGTGTGAAAGGGTTTGGAAATTCATCTGGAATAGCACATTAGTATACTCTTGAGGATAACAAGTACGGGCAGTAGAGACAGCTACTGACTTGGTGCTTTCCCCTATAGTCGTAGGTGCATCCCGCTCAAATGTCCTCTCCTTCTCCCATTTCTGTTGAATCTCTTGCTCAATTTTTCTCAAAAAGTCCAACTTCGCTGTTCCCTTCCGCTCCTAGAACACAAGTTTTAACCAAAATATTGAGAGTTTAGTTCAATAGCACAAAACCTATTCAGTCTAGTAGTGGCTGCAAGTGAGCTGAATTCAGACTATTTCAAAACACACCTTATTAGTTCATTACCTGAGAAGAGAATAGGTATAGAATAGAATAGTGAACCTAGCTTAAATTTCTGAGAATTGCGTATAGCTTTACACATGTTCTGCAAAACCTTGATAGCCTTTGATCTGAACATGCCAGAGACATGAGGTTTGTACAACTGGATTTAAATTAGTCCTCTTCAAAATGAACACATTCAATTGCATCTAGAATTAAGAATGAGATATAAGGGTAAAAAGCCTAAATTATGTAGCTTTATAAGAAAACAGCTGCGATCTCCTGTCAGATTTCTTTCAAGTCCATTTCTGCAGTTGGCTCGACAGCTAGCTAACGTAAGCTAACTCAGCTAACAAGTTAATGTGATGTGGCATAACATTGTGCATTGTCAGTTAATCAACAGTAACCATCCTGAACTAGAGGCAAAATCGAAACAGTTAGCAGCCTCGACCTACCGTCATTTTGATTCAAATGATGAACTTGTATGCTGTTGTTGAGTCACAAGAAACAGCAGAAACAGTCCTGAATTTGACAAGGGAAACCCACGCCACCGGTGCTTGGCTGATGACATCTACAGAAAGCTCATACGCATTGTTTTCTGGGAAGTGTAGTGTATTTCGAACTTTTCGATCACCGTTCTGTGTATATATAAATATGTGTGTATCCAAGCAGAACTTTGTTTTGATTTGGTAATAATTTAATGATTAATTAATATGTTTTAAATAAATAAATAACTGGTGTGAAGTTGATATGATATTCATAGGTTATTATTCAATCAGTGGCGTACATGATTGCCACTGTCGTCGTCAGGCTTGCGTTGCGACAACGCCACTTGTGTTGCCATGCCGTAAAACACTTTGTCCGACCTGCAACTGAAGAGACAGAAGGCCCTAAAGCTTATAAATTTATAGACGATGAAAGTAGGATTATTAAAACGCACTTTCATTTTATAGACAGTATTATAGTCTTTCTCACGATGATCATAGACAATGTGGAAGCCTTGAAGTCATGGCTGGCAAAACTCCTGGAACCAATGTGAGTGATGAATTGAAATGACATTTAGCTTGCATGCTAACTAGCTAGCCAGTGGGTTAGATATGGGGCTTACTCGCATCTGATGGCAAATTCTTGCACGAGTTAGCCACAATGGCCGCTAGCTTGCAAAAAGAGACAGTCTGACTTTTTAGTAACTTAATAAATGAAATATGCATACGGTGTACTTTGTTATTAAGTTATGTTTGGCGCACTGTGATCTTTAAGATAATTAGACATATAGCTAGTTAGCTAACGTAAACGTAACTTTATAACACTTCTGTGGCCAGCTAGCTAGCTGCAACAGATAGCTTAACTTAGATGCTGCCACTGATTGAATCTATGGGGCATGTAGCTTATTTATGTTACTGAGTTATAGAGACACTTAACGCACTAAAGACCTTTGAACAGTCTAACTTAGCTGTGTTGTTTATTTGTTTTGAGATACGACAGTTGCATTATATCTAGCTCTCTTGCTCTTTCTTTCTCTAACTCTCTCTCTCTCTCTCTTTCTCTCTTCCTCTTTTAGCTTATTTAGTTCAGCAACATCTTGATTGCTTTTTCCTGTTGTATTTTATTGTTGAACTGACAAACTGTAACTGGAATTGATAATGCATGTATATTAACCTGCAGATGTGATGCTGACCCCTCTGCATTAGCCAACTATGTTGTGGCCCTTGTGAAGAAGGATAAAACGGAGATAGAGCTGAAAGCACTGTGTGCTGATCAGCTTGATGTCTTCCTACAAAAAGGTATAGGCTCCACAAAACTCTCTGCCAATGTCAGTGATTGTAGATGCAATTTTTGATAGAGATCAAAGTTTGTATTCATAGATCAAGAAAGTTGTGCACTCATGTTTTTTTTCCCAGCAGATAGTTAATTCCATCATTCAGTGACCTGGTGAAAGTCATCCATGCAACTCTCTTCATACATCCCATAGTCAATAGAGGCTTTGCAGTTGTGTCACAAATCACCTAGCAACAACAGCTGGCACCATCATGGAGCTCCATTAGAGAATTGGCTGTGTGCAAATACTGGCTAAATATATAACAACCAGGCTATAAAAAGAGAGTATTTGAAAAGGCTTGCTGGTAGTGTAGGTGTATATCCATTCAATAATATTAAATGTAAAATTTATGGTGTGATAAGGTAGGTTGGTTTCCAAATTTATGTTCCTATAAATCAAGTCTTGCCTCATTCATGGTGTTTTCTCCAAATCACTACAAGTTGTAGCTTGAGAAGAGTCTGCTCAGTTTGCCTAAAGAAACAGTTGTTTTTTGGTTTTGTTAGGTAACTCATACTAACAAAGCAACCAATGTTAATGTGTTAACATAGAAGTACTAGCCACTACTGACACTAGCCTCTACTAGATATAGTGAGTTTGCAAATCAAGTCTGTTAACAAGACAGTGATCAGGTGAAGGGATCGGTCAAAAAAACACATTAATTAAACATGTCTATTGAAATCTGTTGAGACAGCTGAGTTGTACGTTAAGAAAGGGAAACAGCTGTTTACAGCTACCTCTCATATCTCCAGCTTGTATAAAATGAACAAATGACCATAATATATCTGCAGTGGTTTGATAGAGTTGATGATCACTGCCAATGCCTCAACCATTACTTCAACAGGTGCTGAGATTTCTGGCATTAAAAACTCACTTTCCAGTCTGTACTGTCTTGGAACAAAAAAACCCTCCATTGGAATTTGAAGACTCCCCCCCCCCACCTAGTCACATTTGCAACTGCTCAGTGATGGAGGTGCTGTGAGCAAGCAACCAGTGTCTCAAGACATTTCATTCTCAAGCTGGAAAAACAAGTGACAAAGCAGTATTATTACAGTTTTGGATTGTGATATATTACCTCTTCGCTAGATTCTTTAATTGAGAAAATGTGGCTTTATTATCTGTGTCAATCACAGCTCACCGTAAGTTGTGCCAGAGACCTGTCTATGTTGTAATTCCTTGGTTGCCAACAGAGGTTGATAGAAGTCGTGATAGATTACTTAATGCCCCTCTGGGCACCAGTTACGTCCCCAGACCTGTTGGACGTGTATGAGCTGCAGTACAGCGTGAGATCATGAGGCAGAGCCATCAGGGCAGTCTAAAGGCCATAGGCCTCCAGAGCCACTAGACTTTGGAACAACATGCTTGAGGAGTTCAGTCTAACAAAATGGCTGTCATCCTTTTAAAATCACCTCCTAAAACAGATTATCACATTTATGTTTCTCTATTGTTTTTGTTTTTAGTTGATCTTTTTATTTAGCACGTTTAATTGTTTCATATACACTTTATATCATTATTTCATTATCATTGTATTATTTGTAGTCCCATACGGTTTGTGTGTTCCTTATTGTTTTCAGATTTTCTATGCTTTGGCTATATTTAGGGTGCAGAGAAATATTAGTAGCTTGAATAATTCAGGAGGATTGTCTGTACACTCAATCCCTGCGGGTCAATTTCATCCCTTAGAGAGAATGAGCAAGGCTGGACATTGTATTAGTAACGGAATAAACCTAATAATACGATTCACCGCCTTCTTGCAGAGACAACGGGATTTGTCGATAAACTCTTTGAATGTCTGACAACCAAAAATTACCTGGGGAATCCTCCTGCCAAGGAAACTCCCAAGGAGGAGGTCAAACAACCTGCAGTCAAATCTGATGTTGTGGAGGTAAAGAGCCTGAGTTTGTCACATATTCAATGGTCATAATCTATTGATGTATTATTAGACATGGTTCATGGTTTATATCGCTGGATGTGTTCGAGAACCGTGGGAAGAGTTTATTTTCAATGTTTATTTTTTCTCAAGGCTGAAACGGCAGAGGAGGAGAGAGAAAACAGGCGGAGGAGAAGTCCTCTAAGAAACCGCTCTGACTTCAATGAGCCCAGGTAAGGACATGTTTTACTTCCTGTTAGTCACAAAGCTTAATAAACATGTAGCTACTTTTTCAGACCTGTCAGATGTATAATTCCTGATTTCAAATACGCAGAACCTGAATTTCTTCTGTGCCGACAACAACTGTATTGTTTTACATGGTGCATACAAGAAAACTCCTCCATCTCCCATCAACACTTTGGTTCCCAATTCTCTGTTGTGTCTTGTTTTCCTCCTCTACATGAACTGCTATGAGTCCTGACTTTAGTTAGACTGAGGCCCTGGTGTCCAATAGTGTCGTGGCAATTTAAAGTCAATTGCACTTTGTCTAGTGGTGAGAACAGCTCAATACAGCTATAACACAATATATGTCTCAAGAATATTTATTAAAACAAAAGAATAATACTTGCAAGTAGGCACAATACCTTTTGCAACCAAGAGGGTTGTTCCGGGTAGAGAGCAAGAGAGGGTTACATCAGTCAAGCTTTATATAGTCCTCTAATATGCCATGTCATGCTAAGGTCCATGGCTACAACTATCTCTTCATACAACAAGTTCAAGGCAGTTCAATGAAGACAATGGAGTCATACAGTTTTCGGACACCTGGACACAAAGCAGAGTACTTTCTATCATAGTCCGAACATCCTACTCCAACTCCCTACGACTCGTCCTTGGCTCCCAGGAACTGCTTGTGTCCTCCACATTTCCAACAAAACCGTCTTTCATAATAATGCAACAGTTGTAATAAACTCTCAACTAATAATCATGGACAAAGAGGAAACATATACTCCTCTCAGCTCAGCAGTTTTCCACTGGCTGTGACTATACT
>CABFOQ010021975.1:0-12146 GCA_900660455.1 Gephyroberyx darwinii | reverse complement strand
AAGGACTCCACAGTTTCGACTGGGGAGTCACGCAGGGTGATGGGGGCGGGTGGGTCTGGGTTCTTCCTGTAATCCACTACTATCTCCACTGTCTTTAGAGCATTGAGCACCAAGTTGTTCTGACCGCACCAGGTCACCAGATGGTCAATCTCCCACCTGTAGGCGGACTCATCCCCACCAGAGATGAGCCCAATGAGGGTGGTGTCATCAGCAAACTTCAGGAGCTTGATGGACTGATGATTGGAGTTGCAGCTGTTGGTGTACAGGGAGAAGAGTAGAGGGGAAAGAACGCAGCCTTGAGGGGAGCCCGTGCTGATGGTCCGGGAGTCGGAGATGTGCTTCCCCAGCTTCACGTGCTGCTTCCTGTCAGACAGGAAGTCTGTGATCCTGTTTATGGATTTCAGCTCCGCCTTCAACACCATCATCCTCGCTCTGCTGCAGGACAAGCTCTCCCAGGTGCGTGTGCCTGACTCTCATGCACAGCTGGGAGTCGGGATGATGGTCTTGAAGGCGGAGCTGAAATCCACAAACAGGATCCTTGCATAGGTTCCTGAGGAGTCCAGGTGTTGAAGGATGAAGTGGAGGGCCATGTTTACTGCATCGTCAACAGACCCCCTGAACTGCAGGGCGTCCAGGAGTGGGTCAGTGATGCTATTCAGGTGGGACAGCACAAGGCACTCAAATGACTTCATGACCACATAGGTCAGGGCAACGGGTCTGTAGTCATTAAGTCCTGTGGTCTTTGCCTTTTTGGGGACAGGGATGATGGTGGAGGTCTTGAGGCAGGCTGGTATGTGGCATGTCTCCAGTGAGGTGTTGAAGATGTCTGTGAATACCGGAGACAGCTGATCAGCACAGTGCTTCAGGGTGGACGCTGTCTCTCCCTCCACCCTGGCTGCTTTGTGGGGGTTTTGTCTCCTGAACAGTCTGTTAACGTCCCTCTCCAGGATGGTGAGAGTCATCACTGTGGTAGGGGGGGAGGAGGGGGCCTCTGAGGTAGGTAGTTGTGGAGAGGCCCAGGCCCCTGCTGTGGTGGGGGAGGTGAAGCTGGTGAGATGGAGCTGGTAGGAAGAGTCACGGGGCATGGTGTCAGGGCTGACCCATTGCCTTTCAAAGCGACAGTAGTGTTGGTTATCCTCAGTGTTCTATTACCAAGTGTTTTAAACTGTCACAATTATTTTGCTCTCCAATGTTATCCCAACAATATGGTCACAACCAATTATCTACTGTGATAACAAGGGTCCAAAGTGATCACAAGAAGTCCAAAGTGATCAGAATTGTCCAATGTGATCACAACATTGGTCCAATGTGATCAAAACATTGGTCCTATGTGATCAAAACGAGTGTAGTGCAGTGGTCCTCAAATCCGGGCCTCAGGGTCCAGAGTACTGCTGGTTTTCTATTCTGCCAGGTTGTTTCCATTCTAGCTGTCTAATCAGGGATTGATTAAGACCGGGGATGCCAGATGAATGCAATTAACTTCCTGGTAGGAGAGAAAACCAGCAGCACTCTGGACCCTGAGGCCCAGATTTGAGGAACTCTGGTGTAGTGTGATCGCAACAATGGTCCAATGGGATCTCAACAAGAGTCTATTGTGATCACAACAATGGTCCAGTGTGATTAAAATAACGATGAAATGGGATCGCATTAACGGTCCCATGTGATCACAACAACAGTCCAATGGGATCTCAAAACAGTCCAATAGTATCACAGCAAGTTTTTTTCTGTCACAAAGAAGAAAATTGAAGAAATTAAATTTGAATTTCATGGTTAGCATTACGCTGCAAGTCTCCAGTGATGACAGGGTGTTTCCAATGTGCTTTGAAATGTGCAAGTGACATCTTCACTTTCATTTCGACGGCGAGTGTCAAAAATGAACCTGGCATGCCATGGTCAGCTGCCACTACTTCTACCTCTAAAACACTTCCACTGGCTGATGCCTCTCGGCCAAACTCTCTCTTGGTGGCGTGCAACACTTCCTCGGCTGACAGCCCATCCCTGATATGCACATTCAAATGAGATGTGGATTGTATTCAGCTGAGAAGCTGTAAGTCTGTATTTGTAGTTTGCGTGTAGGTCATGCCATGTTGTGCTTTAATTGTCTTCATTTTCTTAATAGATGGGGTTAACAAAGCTGAATAGTTCATTAAAATGCTATTAGCTATGAAGAATTGCAGCTGGCTAGCATTAAGGATGTTAGCATGCATCTAAGTAATCTATTGAATCTATAAAGCAATTTAACCACAACCAGCGGTTAAAATCAAAATTAAAACTACAAATGCCAAATCCAAACTACAAAATTCTGGGCAAAGACAAAGCACGTCTCATTTGAAAATGTGTGTTGGGGTTGCAAAAGTGCCACAGAGGTGTCGAACAATAGTAAGCCAGCCAGTATGCCAAAAAAAGGCAATATTGTGGCACCTGCCTGTTACCATGTGCACTCGGCCCTATTGACACCTTTTTTGTTTCTTTTTTTTTCTTGCACTCGACATTTGTTTTCTTTTTCATGAAGCTTTTTACCTTCCAATATTGGAGTTTCACCCCTTGCGTGCGTTTTCAATTGAGTCACGCACCTTGCAACTTGAACCTGAAGCAGATTAGCGCACCTTCTGTTCTGTGATTTCATGAATTTGTCTGGAATTTACTTGAATTTTCTCCCCATCCCCATCCTCCCTTTCTTTTCCCTCCACCCCTGCCGTCTCCATCTGCCAGCACCTCCTCCAATGCCCTTTACTCTCTTCCCATTCACCTCCCTCTCTCCTCTTCTGTCTGTTGCTTCTTTCATGCTCCCTCCTCCTCTCTCCACCTCCACTTTTTCTACTCTTTACTCCCCTCCATCCTCCTGGTCCTCCCTGTCCTCCAGGTGAGTGAGGTGGAGGTGAATGGACAGATTGAGCAGGTGTGCGAGCAGGTCTACAGTGAGATGCAGTCCCAGGCCATGGATGCCGCCATGGAGAGCATGGACACCATGGGCACCCTGCCTATGCCGGGATGCTTCCGGATGCGGAGCCACAGCTACGTGAGAGCCATCGACCAGGGCTGCTCCGGGGAGGAGGAGGGAGAGGGGGGGAGTCCGTTGCTCCTGCTGCCAGCCTCCCCACCGCGCACTTCAGCCACCACTGTCAGGACCATCCAGAGCAGCACAGGTTGGTGGGTGATGCAAGGGAAGGGATGAGTTATGGGTCTGGATGTGTCTGTGTGGGTATCGTTTTTCTGATTCTGGCTTTTTATTGCTTTTATATGCAACTCACCACTAGCACCAGGAAGTGTATTGTTAGTCCCGCCTACCTAGGCTGAGGTAACCAGCATCCGTAAAGCCACCACAGGCATTGAAGAAGCAAACAATGTGCAACGAAAAAAGCAACACTGATGTTCATGTTTGAATGGGTTTTGTCTGCTGCACATTTAGCGTCGCTGTGCTTTCTTTTCTTACTGCGTTCCTCCATTGTTGTTGTGCACAACCAAGCTCACCACTAGCCACAGCCGAAGACACTCCCACAGCAAATTGTACACGCCTCAAAACACCCCCGAACGAACACACAGGGTCACAGACAGACTGATCATGTATATCCCATTTTTTTATTATTTTGATGTTAAAAAGCGAAAACTAGCTTAATCCTAGTTGCTTGCCAGCTGTGAGTATCTTGGCAACAATATAATCAACCCAAATCACCAAAAATAGCTCACAATTACTAACATTACTGCTAACATACAAATCTTTTACGAGCATTGCAGCTGCAATGAAAATTAGCGGCAGCAGGAGCAGTAACTTACAAGCCATCAGCTGGCCTATAAAGGTTACTACCACAGACATTTCAGACAAGGCAGTTCAAAAAGGGCCTAAGAAGAATGTCATTAATATGTCTTTCAGTGGAGAGTTTTGGTGTCCTGTAGTGGTCTAAATGCTATTTCAGCAACTTTTAAAAGGGAAACACTGAATACTGAATATCGGCTAAACATATCAGCCTTCAAAAACCTATATTAGTCTAAACTTAGTGTGTTGATTGGTGTGGATGTGTGTGTACCAAGAAGAACCAGGGATAGGTGTGTGTAACAAATAAATGTGCGTGAATTAATGGTCAATGAAGAAGAAAAAAGAAGAAACTTCAAAATGTGCGTCTGTGTTTATATGTGTATGTTTCTGCGTCTGCATACAAAGACATGCACGTGTGCGTGCACATGAACTATTATGAAACTGCCCTTACATGCATCTTGAAATAGACAACCAGGGTTCCTCTCGCAGGCAACATAGACCACTGGGATCAGTGGAAATCTCATTTTCTGATTCTGTTCGCCCCTTTAATCTGGATTGCTCTTTTGTAGATTATATGAGTAGATTACACTGCTTTCACTTGTGATCCCTTTGGGAAAAAATGTTGCCGTATAGCCTAACTTTTATTTTGAGTCTTCAATGGGGGAAGTTGTTCCATATGGGGACATGAAAAGGTATAGATCATCATGGAAATGTGAATTGCTTTTTCCAGTCTTTAATTTAGCAGTTGTTACGTACCATAAAATGAAAGTGTACAGATTATACTTGGAATGGCTTTGTGTGTCTTGGTTTCTCAGCAGGTGCATACTATGCAAAAAAATTAATCTAACAATATATGTTGATCTCTCTCTCTCCATCTCCTCCCATCTCTGCTCAAACTCTCTGCTGTATGTTATCCCATGAAACAGAAATGCCACTTAATCTTGTTAAACTATGTTCATCCATACTATTCAGATGGGAATAGGACAGAGTGGATGCCATAGGGGACTCAGTATGGGGTATTAGTCTGGTTGGTATTAGGGTTGGTTGTCTTTATTTTCAAAAGGCTCAACTAGAGGTGGCCTACATTTGCTGCTCCTCTAGGGATTCTTACGTTGGTAACCAAGGGGTTATATGAACACACACATATACACACACACACACACTGTTATATGCATGGTTACTCACAGTCTCATATGAACACACATATACATGCACATACACACTCACATGTATGCACATACACACACACACACACACACACACACACACACACACATAGACTAAAGCTGGAGCCTGGCTCCATTTACAGATGAATGGACATTGCATTGGTAGATTGTGTTCCAATGTCCAGTGAACTGAACTGTCCACTTAGGACCGTTGTACAACTGAAATGTCAGTGTAGGACTTGAAGGACTTAATTTGGCACTGAAGGCAAATTCCATATGTAGCTTAGTAGGAGCTACCAATTAGCCCAAAGTAATTATCCCCAGGCCAACATAGAAAAAGTCAGTGGCAAAAGTTCAGTGAGGTCAAAGCTGCAATTCAGGCAATCATTGTTTATTTATTTAGTCTCCATCTTTGGTGCTAAGTGATCATTGCGTTAGTGTTCACTTCACTGCATTTCTCAGAAATAACCTGTCAATCAAATAGTGTGTCCAGTACTGTGATGTCTCTGTCCTTGGGTGTGGCGCTCTTTTCTTTGTCTGTTCATCCATGGTCACTGCTATTGCTAACTACCCAGTTCTTCTTCTGTTTATTTTAACCAGAATGTAAAACATATCACTTCCTGTTCAGCAGAGGACCTACCTACCTACCTACCTGACACAGCAAAAGGAAAGCTTTCATGAACTGGCAAAACAGCAAAACAGACATTTATTTAAATTAAAATGTTGCTGATAATTACTTGAAGTTAGTCTCTTTTTTTAGTGTTGATTCATCTACAGTATAACATGGATTTCAAATCAAAATAGGATTAATGGCGAAGCAATGGAGATGAGAGGGAAGGCATGAGAAGAGGAGGAAGACCGGTGAGAGCATAAATGAAGTGGCTTGAAAGAAATACGAGATGCAAGGAGAAGAGAAGATGAGGTGGAGGTGAAGTGTGAGGAAGAGGTTGAATCGTTGAACGCTAAATGTTTCAGGATGGGAACAGGATAAGCACATCTAGCCGGCATTTCAAACAATCTCTGCAAACTAGAGATCATATGCCCTACCCTCATATACCCATATACTCATCTTCTCTAACTGCCTAATCAGAGTCAGGCTGGAGTGTATCCCAGCATGCCTTGCGTGTAAGGCAGGGAGACCCCCTAGACGGGTCTCCCATTCATACCTATGGATAATTTAGAGTCTCCAGTCCACCTGACTTGCATGTCTTTGGAGGACACGAGGAGAACATGCAAACTACGGGAATCGAACATGTGACCCCATTGCTGTGAGGCTACAGTGCTAATCACTGAGACACTGTGCTGCCCTACCACTCAACTTCAGTGCTCTTTATTTAGACAGTGGGAAAGCAGAGAGGGAGAGAAAGCTCTGGTGCAATTCGCTCCTCAGAGACTAGAACTAGGAGACTAGGACTTCACTACTCGCCAACTAGGACTTAACTACTTGGGGACTAGGACTTCATTACTCGGAGACTAGGACTTCTCTATGTCTCTTGCCACACAGTGTCAATTTTATGATGCCAATATTGAAGCATGTGCACTTTCAAATTGGCTGATTTAACTTTCTGTGCCGACAGAGCAATTCATTAGATTTGAATCAGTTCAGATTGTTTCCAACTCGTTACGCATTTTAATGATGATTTCCCATAGTAGTTCTCAGCTGTAGCCCTTGTCCTTGACAGGAGAGGAGAAACAGCATGACGGCTGAAGCGTAATGACAGTTTCTGGTTAATGAGAGAGAACCATAGAAAGACAGGGAGAGAGACATCAAGTGAGAGAAAAGGGAGGAACTCACAGAAACAGAAAGGTGAGAAGCTACAACAGAGACGGAGATATAAAACTAAAGCGAGGTAAAAGAGAGGAGGGAAGGATGAGGTTCTGTTTAAAAAAGTGTAATGAGGTCAGCCTCAGTTAAGCAGAGTGAAGTGATGAGCAGTATAAGCCCACTTAATCACCTCCTCGCTTTGTGCTTCTACTCTTTCACAGATCACATATCCGACTTTCCCATCCCCCTCCCACCCCTGTCTCTTTCTGTTTCCCACTAAATTGCAAAGGGCACACTAGACCTCGGCCATATAACTCTTCATATTCATTTGAACAAAGGACGCTGAGAGACTAGCCTTTGCAAGAATACAGTCAAAAACCAGTGAGAGAATTCACGCCAATGATTCTGAGGAGTTTTGTCATACCCTTTAAGGGAATATGTTTTGTCAGTTGATTGACCTGACCTTTTTTGGAAGTTATCAAACTCCCTGCAATCTAAGTTTGCTTTGAAAGTACATACATTTTGGCCATTTGGTGGATCAGTTGGCATAAATCAGGTACATGCAGGGTTCGAGTCTGGGACCTAGGACCTTTGCTGCATTGTTGTCATTCGATGGTCTACTGTCAAATAACACAAAAATTATCTTACAATTATCTTGCATACATTTTTAGTATGGGTGGCCCCAGTAGGTTTGGATGGTGGGGGAAGTGAATGAGTAACGTTCTCCCCTCCCTTATCGACTACCATCGATGTGCCCTTGAGCGAGTCATGTAACTCCAGCTACTCCAGTGGAGCTGCTCAGTGGCCAACAGAAGAAGACTGCGGTTGCAGTGGGCAGCTCCCAGTGTGGATGTGAAACAGACTGTTTCACATCCAACCCAACCCCGTCAGTGTATTGAACCCCTGGCATTATTACTAACATGAGCTACACACAACCATACTCATTCTTGAGTTGAAATAACACTGCTTAATACAGTATGTATTTAACTATTGCCATCATCACATGGTGTTGAATGCCAATTGGCTGCTGGTGGCTGGTGACCAATGATTACACACAGATGGAGGTGGCAGAGCAGCTGACAACCTGACATTGATGTTGGTCTGCAGGCAGGCCTGTTGAACTGATGGCCCATTGCCAGGGTGGAGATGAATGGGTTTGGGCAGAGGCGAGGCCAGGGTGTGTAGATGGTCCAGATGTCCTCTCTACAGGGCAGACAGGACTGGTGCCTTATTCTGGGAAATGGTGCACATGAGCAATAATCCTAGTTTCTGTAAATTAACAACGTGCCTAGTGGTTGACTTACATAGTTCCAGAGGTAGTGAGCTATTTATTCTGTTTAAAAATGTTAACTAGTTTGTTTTTGCTATACCGAAAAAACAAAATAGAACAATTGAGCACTTGTTGAAGCAGCTATTGCAAGAGATGAGGTGGTACCTGCAGGTGCTCATGAAAATGCATTCCTCCATGGAAGCAAAGACTGAAAACTGTCTATGGTAATGGAGGCGATCAAAGTAGGACTGGTACTAGCAGTAATCATGAAATATAGGAGCTATAGGAATGGCTAAATGCCAGCACCTTGTTTACTTTGTCTGTTCACAGACAGAGATCCCTGCCATGGGCCAGATAAAGCCCCTCACCATCTAGAATCAGTTCCATGTAAACCATCAGTTCATAAATTAAAAGATACCAACTCAAAGATTCAAACAGAAGTTGCACACAGTTCCACTGGCTTGAATATGGCATTTGTGATGACTGGGTGTTCTGTTTCCCTTGCTGAGCATTTGGTCATGAACACAACAAAGGAACAATGGGGTGAGGGAAAGCTACTTCAGCTTTTCAAGGGTATAGTAAAAGAGTAGCCCACCTGGATGCAACAGCCAAATGGGAGAATGCAGTGAGTCAAGCGGGGAAGTGTCATGCCAGCCAGAGAAGAGCAGCTGTTGAAGGTAAGGTCAAGAAGAAGGTCCTATGAATTTTATTGGGAGAATTATGTTTTGTGCTCGATATGACACAATGAAGCCGAGGAAAGTCGCAAACTTATTGACATAATTGACTTCTTACACTTCTTCTTACACCTGTTTAGCAAAGAGTCAAAGTCAATGAAAAACTAGAAATATGATGTTGAATTGTCAACAGTGAAAGCCACAGCTCTCACAATCAAAGCAATGAGAGGGCACATTTGCATCTCAAACATTCCTTTATGTCAACTGTGGGACAAACACTGATTTGCTGGTCTGAGTGTATCGCGCGAAGGGTATACCATCAAACTTGGGTGGAGGGGCGAGAACAAAGTTTGACAAACCGCTACTAGGAGTGTGAGATCTGAAGCACTGAAGAACACTCACCACTCAAGATTTCAAGATCGCTTTTCTGAGAATGATTCACACAGCTTTCAGGGCCACCCGAGAGTGTGGTAGCTGTCTTCCAGACATGCAGCACTGATGCAGAGGCTCTAGGCAATGCACTCACACTCTTCAACATTATGTTCAAAGACCACAGGCAATACAAAGAATTTGAGAACCTGACACTGTTTGAGAAGCACAGCTTTTTCAGTAAAATGTCATTGCACAGTGGTGTCATGAATCTGTAACAACTGTATGTGCGCAGCAGCTTTTTTTCCACACTGAGGCAGCTAAAGACTCCCCTGCAGACCCCCATGAGTGATTGGGGAGTAAAAGTTGGGACTATTGCAAATAGAAAAGGCCCAGAAAGTTAATTTTTGTTATTAGGCATTTTTGCATATGTACAGCTTTAGAGGAACATAGCCTCCTTAAGCATTTTGTAATGTGATTACAAATTGCTGGGCTGACATGTGCTGCAGGATAAGAATAACTACCTGAAGTACATATGCACATATGTACATTTCTGAGTATGCGCTGGTACAGTACTGAATTTTAGGCTGGTACTGTGACATTGAGAACAGCTGTAGTCCTGTTCTACCCCCTCCTATCACCACCATCTGCTTAAATAAATGGCAGGCAGCAGACACATACATCAAAGTCTGGTACACCCTGCTAGAGAAGGGAGAAGAGGGAGATATTTTGTTGCTTAAAAGTTTGGGACCAACAGGGGGTGGTCATTATTTCATACATTATAGCAGAATCTAAACCTCAAATGTTAAATGTAAATGTCACAAATAAAGAACATGCACAAATACATTTTATACTTTCATTGTATATTTAGGGAGCAAACCCAGGTCCCCAGGTTTAACAAAACCCCAGGTTTAACAAAAACTGTTATGCACTAAACTAGGCAAACTCAATAACTTTATCATGACTTGGAGTCAATGTCTTCTATAGCCCTGTGGCGGCCAGTGCAGGGGGCGACTGTTCCAAAAATCAAGCAAACATTTACTAAGGTATCACACCAATTTATTTAATGAATGAAAAGGCCTTCATTTTTAATTGCTGAGAAAACATTGGAAATATTGACTCAATACAGTCTCATAAATTAATTTGTTATAATGAAACATGCTTAATGTTAATGTACTTCAATTGCAAATGCAAATTCTTTATAATAACTATCTTGCAAAGTCTGACAACACAAAACCCAATAGCAACACAATGGCAGAAAATTCTGAAGACAGTAAGTCCAAATAGAAAATAACAGAATTGAATAAATAAATAAATAAAATAAATAAAATATGGTATTACCCTTGAAATACACACGGCCATCAAAAAACTACGTGAACTGACTCAAAGCCATATGACTCTGACTCTCTGTGTCTTAAAATTTACTTTCTGTACATTAATTTTGCCCTTCTCTCCTTGAGAGATATAAATTCCTCTGAGATATAAATGACTCTGGTTAAAGTCAGGGATGTCTTTGACAAGTTTCTTCTCCATAGAGAGCATGGCCAATGCATTGAGACGATTGCTGCTGAATCACAATGTCAGGCTGATCAGGCCCAAGCTCTTTGACTCTAAGCTTATCTGGCAATGGTCTTCTCTCAATGGTTGTTTCCTTTCGTGACTTTAGTGACTGATTACATTTCAAGGCTCTTCCAATTCTGATTAAATAAGGCTTACATTGTAAAAACTCAAAATGTATATAAATGCACAAGGAGGTTCATAAACGGCTGAGACGGTGCTGAGAGCGGCCGCCAATATCGGGCCGAATTATATTGCTGTTGCTTGCTGCAAATTAAACGGCCTGCTGGCCCATTCAGTCTGCCCTCCTGCCTTCATCTCTGTCTGTCACGGTCCCAGTTGTAGCAAGGCTTGCTACACAGTCCCTCCAGGAAATTATAGATTTTCATTTGCAATAGTTAATGGGAAAAATCAACAAATCCCCGCAATATTTGCCAAAACTAGCAAATTTGCTTTTTGTACTACATCCAACAAGAGAGTGGAGCTTTATAGACAGAAGAGATGAAGGAGGATTCAAACCACAGTGACTTCACCCAGCAGGTGGAACAATGATAATAATAATATAGGTGGAAGAAGTTGAGTTACTTTGTACTTTGTTTTTCATTTAACCTGCATTATTATAATTTCCATTCATTCCCAGTCTTTGGTTTCGTTAGCCCGAAGAACACAAGGTCTACCCCCGACATAAACAGGCTTTTTTTTTTTTTTTTTTTTTAATAAAACCATACAGTTTTATATTCATGAAACATATTCAAATGGGCTGATTTTATTTGGTGCTTACTGTGCTGATGTTGAGGTGAAGGCATAGTTATTCATTCAGGAATCCAAGCGCAGTATTACCCTTTGTTGTTCAGAAAATAAAAAAGAAATGAGCACTAAAGTATTTACAGTAGTTTCTGTGATAGTATGCTTATCATCAAGGAGAAGGGATTATATATGACTGAATATATATTGAAAATGACTAATTGGCAGTACTTTTGGGGCGGTTATCTTTAGTGACATTTTTTTGCCTTGGGTAATTAACACCTAAAATTATAATGAGCTAACACTGACCTGCAGCCAGCGATGCATGACTGAGTGAATATCTACCTCTGGCTGGAAGACAGTGTCCTATAATAGCTATAGTACGACATGTACATGTGAGAAAAGGCAATACAAGTCCAATCGGCAAGTCAACGTCCACCAAAAACCCTCTTTCTCCAAAAATATCAGCTTGTGAGGAAATAAGATTTTTATTATTGTTTCACTTTTTGATATGTCAAATTGCATTATCAATTGCTTGGGCTTGGTCCTCATGTCACGAAACATTATCTACACCCAAGAGATACAGTGTAAGCTGTCAATGTGATTTTTTTTTGCGGGACAATTTAGTCTCTTATCGTTTTGACGAAGCAGTGTCTCGACACATCTCATAGTCTGGGAGAGACGGGCCAACTTCGAGGAGCAGTGACGCTTTCCAAACGGCCTCCAACAAACCTTTGGCCTTCTGCCGATTCAGCAACAAAAACCAAGCAACGGGGTGACCTGACCCCGTCCAACAAACAACTTGAATATTTTGCTGAAATGCCCACAAATGTGACAGCCCATCTTC
>CABFOQ010021974.1:3957-16188 GCA_900660455.1 Gephyroberyx darwinii | reverse complement strand
TGCACGCCGAGGTGACTCATCCATTACTTGAGGTTCTTGCAAAATGTCAAATGCTTCACCTCAGACAACACGTGCTAACGGCAGATTCACACCAAAAACTCAAGGCACAGATTGGATAGATTCAGCAAAGCCCTGCGCCACATCAGTGTGTACAGCATGTCCTAAATGTGTTGTATGTGTGGTCACACCTCTCCAGGGTCTTCAGTTCACTGGTGTGCCTCTCTGTAGCCATCTCCAACAGTTTGGCCAGCCGCTGTCACACAGGAAAAAGGAAGTGGCACAGTCAGAGTGAAAGCATTCACGTGGTCAAAACACAACTAGCGAGCGACTTCCTCTAAAAGTAGTTAAACGTCCCTTCGCTGTGTTTAATCCAAACAATTCTTCGAGTTCAGACCTCAGTTGTTAATTTGCATGCACTCTGACTTTAAGTTTGTAGAAGCGCTTGGCCCGGGACGGGATGAGATCTATACAGGGTCTGTACTCTGTCTAGTGAGGTGGAGACCCTTGGAAAATTACCTGATTGACCTCTCAATCTCATGCAGATTCAGAGCTTATGCTAAGAGGATCCCAGAGCCCCTAGGTCTGATGTATAATCAATAGAGCCTCTAAAACCCTGGCTGCTCGCCCATGATCCGAGACACACAGCACAGGGAGATGAAATGAGATGAAAGATGTGAATGCATCCTAAGCCATGGAAATGAGAGAGAGCCAGGGCCTGGGTATGAGGTGAGTGGTGGTTGATGAGGAGCATATGAGAAGAGGTTGCAAAAGGACAAGGGATGGTACTAAATGTATACACAACACATCTTGCCATAAAGGTATCCACCCAAAAATGTTCATACGTGGAATTTAAAAAGAAAGGCAGTGGTGTTTCTTAATAAAGTACATGAACATTAAATATCTGACATCAAACAATGTGAAAATATTCTGTACCTCTGTGGCATACTGTTCTTTCCTCTTCTTCAGCTGATCATGCTGCTCTATCCACAGAGCTTGCAGCTCAGCCTGGAGCTTTTCTTTCTGCTCCTGTACTCGCTCCGTCTTGGAACTGGAATCAGAGGAGTCGCTCCCTCCCCTGCAGGACACATCATGTCATGATATGGCATATGGATATATCTACTGAGGGACAATGCACAAATGGGACCCACTCATGAGTATTGAGATGTGTATTAAGGGTAAAACTAACCGCCCAAACCAAACTTCATGTTAATAGTTCAACTATATGGTTAATGAAAATCACGCAGCATTGTTCACATTGCATAGCTCATCTTCTGTAATGACAGCTTACTGGAGGACTGTGCACAAAAAAGCGCCGCAACCCTTGAAGCATATTCATTGACTTTATTTATTGATTTAGTTATTCTCATCATGTAATATTCTGTTTTACCAAGAAAAACACATTAGCCAAGGAATATTCTCGATGCTTCTAAATATAATCTCATTAACGACACTGGCCAAAACAACAACAATTTGATTAGTGGGTCAATATTATGCTGCTTAAGTCACCACCACTTTGTGGAAAACATAGAACATCCCTTGCTGAATGGCTAAACATAAACACAAAACATGACACATGGTTCTTAATTCAGTGACATTCCCTTACTCTTTTTTCTTCACCGAGGTCTTCTTCTTAAAGGCCTTGAAGGTGTCTGAGTATTTTTGGGTCAGGTCCTCTCCTTTCTTCTGAAACTTCTTTTCCAGTTCCTTCATCTCCCTCTCTTGACGCCTGATGACCTTCACATAGTTCTTGTGCTGCGTCAGTTCTTCAGTAGGCACGGTGCAGAGCTCTGTAGTATACACACACAGAATGCTTCATTAACTAAAAATCCTCCTACTTCTGTTGGCATTGCGTGGAATTCTAATAGATCTGCAGCTATTGATGAAAAAAGCCTCTAAATTGGTCTGTATTTTCCACTGAGGGATACTCATGTTGACCTACAATGATAGAGAGAAATGTGTGGCAAGTGCAGCACAAAAAGCATTTCAGCATTACCGCCATTAGATGTTGGCTGAGATGAGTCATCTGATCCAGCACGCTCAGATGATGTACTTGGCTCGTTGGGTTGGACAGGAACCACAACTGCTGGCTCGGGATCAGCCACAGCAGTGGACTCTCCTGGAAGCTCCCCTGCAGCGGTGGCAGCAACTGCGCTGCCGTTATCTTCCGAGCCAGGCTCCGTGTTCACACCGGAGTCACCGCTGGGCTCTTCGTTGGCTGTAGGAGCAGCCTCAGCTTCTGAGAGTGGTTCCATCGCAGGGGTGGCCTCTTCAGTATCAGAGGAAGGAGTGGCATCAGGAAGGGTTTCGGGTGTGGCACTCGCTGCATCTGGGGCTGGATCTTCAGGAGCAGTCTCATCCGACGCTTGGGGAGGGTCTACAACAGGTTGTGGAGTGTCTGGGCTGTTATCCACCTCGCTGGGTTCCTCTGTACCGGTGTCCGGTGGAGACTGGGATGATTGGTCAACAAGGTCCTCGGGTTCTGGTGGGGCCTTTTCTGGACGGGGCGGACAGTTCAGCACATCAGTAGTCAAATCAGCTTTTTTGTCTATATTACTGGCAGCTTCCTTTTCCAAGAGCCGGTAACAGAACATTGACGCTACTGCCACCAGAGTCACATGAAGGCACAATATAATTGAAAAAATACTTCACAATACACTACATACAATAATTCTACAAAAATGAATTTCTCTGAACAAGCTCCATTACCTGTAGCAGGGGGTGTACCGTCCTTAGTCTCAGCCTTGTCAGTGGGGGGTTGGACCACAATAGGCATCTCATAGGGGGAGATGTAGTCAGAGGACGACTGTGTGGGCACAGACAGGACAGGAACATCACATTCTAGCAAGCATGATTATCTTCCAGGAAGAAAATTAGTGCTGTTATGGTTTTATGGGAGAATTGAGGACATTATTGCTATTTCATTTTTGGTAGGCACTGGCTATCTGAAATTTGCTTTGGCAGCTTATTGTTTTACCTCCTGCGTCTTTGTGGTCTTCTCTGTACCCTTTGTTGGGTTGAATAGGGCATCTGTGAAATCTGAGGTAGAACCAAATGCGTCACTGCATAAAGCAGCAATAATTCACAATTTAACATTGAATCAAATTAAAGTGTGTGCGTGTGTCTCTCCCTGTGTGTGTGTGTGTGTGTGTGTGTATGTGTGTGTGTGTGTGTGTGTGTGTGTGTGTGTGTGTGTGTGCCAGTGCACATGCATACACGTGTCAAATAAACAACACTCTACCCAGCTCCACATGTCTGAATTGAATTTGAGCCCTGTCCCTGACTGTCCCTCTACCAATAAGAATTCAAGTGCAGCGATGCTTTCTGTGAAAACGCAAAGTGAAAGGTGGAGCACCTGCGAAGGCAGCAGGGATGTAGTCCTTGACCTCGATGTACACAAAGAGAGCTGGCAGAGTGAGTGGCATGTTGCTCTCACTGTGCAAGCAGATGTGCTGGAAGCCTGCAGGGAATAAAACCTCTGTGAATTAAAGGCAAGGCAGCAGCTCCTCTGACTCAGAAGCTCAATCAGGTTAGCAAACACAAGGTGTGATGTTTTAAATAAGTTACATGAAACACTTTTATTTCTCTCTCCGACTGACCTGACTGGATGGCATCGATAGGGATGATCCTGTGGCCCAAGAATTTACCGTTCTCTTCGTGGACTACAATTCTTAGGGAAGCCATTTCTGGGAGCAGGATCTATCCAAAATAATAACAATGAAGACATTCAGACCGACAACAGCAGCACAGCAGGTTAAGCTAGTGACCTAAGTTAGTGACAACATTGTGAAATAAAACATCAAACTTTCACCACACAGCCGAAACCTTAGAGATTAGATTTTCTTTGGGTGAATGCGTTCGGTGAAGTGAAGCATGTTCATCTGGTTCATGCACACACACCTTCTCAAAAACAAAGGGTTCCTCATTCCACACTGGGTTAATGGCATTGGGTGTAGTGGACCACTTGGTGCGGTATTTCTTCTTGGGGTCTCCTGGCAACCCGATCACCTCCACCTCAACCCCTGTTTTCACACTCTTGTCTGTCAGAAACTGGCCTGAATAGATCTGGTGAGACAGGTGAGCAAGAGGTGATGATCTACAGGACAACAGTATGGACATGGACGATTCACAGGTGTAGGCTCTAACGCTGCGGATATAAATCGAGCTCAGTATTGCACTAGGGTGGAGTCTACTGAATACCAAGAAAGGTATCAGGTAGCAGTATCAGCAGGAAGCTTGTATTATTATGGGCTGTGTATCCTAACAGCAAATTAGCAGGACAGCCTCAGCCACGCAAACGTGGCTACGCACTTCTAATCAGAAACACACACACACACACACACACACACTTACATATGTGCAAATCCACATGCGCGCACAAACACCCGTGCACATCCACAAAGAGGCACAGGCAAACACATAAGCATTTGTAAACTGAGGCACATACACACACATACACACACAGATGCACAAGGACACAGACGTGCACGCACACACACACACACACACACCTCCCAAGGCTGTGAAGGCAATTTTACTTTCAAATCAAGTAGAGGCAAAACAGCACTCAGCTACACACAGATTGTTTGTTTATCCATTTCCCTATAATACAATACAATACATGATGAACCCTCTGTTATTATGCAAGCTGTTGCAATAGAGTGATGATTTTTTATACTTTTATCATTTTGACCACATACTTCAATACAATACCATACAATACCATAGGGATGTTTCAAGTGAGAGAAGTGGGATAACATGCAGAGAAGTGAAAGGCTGTGCTGCAGGACAGAGAACCTGCCTTTATGGTCAGTGTGTTAGCCACAATGGTGTCAATCCTATTACAGAAAGGGTCGAACTTCTTGTCACTGCGACGTAGGACATCATGCTTGAGGAGGTAGCCGGTCCTCCCGTTGAATTCAAACAGAGACAGGTTCAGCTGCATGGGGAAATCTGAAGAGAGACACATCCCATCAATACCCACTCTTCAGCAATGCGAGGAGGAGCAGGGAACATTTTGCATGCAAAGCACAGCAGAGCCCCATGCAGCTCAAAACGGTGCAACACTGACACAATGTGGTGATAAACAGAACTGCAAGTTGAAAAATACAATTAAAATAAAAATTTTCTGTTGTACATGGCAACAGAAAAATCAAGAAATGTCAATACTCACTAAGAAACGTTAATCCAACGAGCACTATAAATGGTCACATTCTGTCATCTAATGCAACATGCTCATGCCAGTCTATCTGCTGGTCAGTTTACATGTGTACATTTCTACCCATAGTCTGGTAGTTGAGCGCCACCAACTGGCAGCCTGCGTTCCAGAAGGGCTGGGGGCTGTAATTGGACGAGTCCATCCTGGTTCCTTTGGGGTAGATCCTGCTCATCTGCCTCTTGTTGTATCTAAAGGAGATGGTTTAGGAAGCATTGTTTTATATCTTTATATCTATGTGTGTAGCTGAATAATCATCTGACAGCATAAAGCAGTGTAATTTGACACCATCAGCAATCATTTTAAAGGATACTCCACAAACTCCACAGCAGTCTTGGCAATCATAGCCTCTCCTTTGGTCTCCACAAAAGAGGAAATGACATAACTCTTGTTCTTCTCTGTGAATGAAGGAAGGAATATGAGGAAGAATTGTATAACTCATACTGATTTTCATTTGTTTAGCATTGTTTTGGTTTACGTGTCCCTTTAATAGTCTATATAATCTATAAGTATATGTTGAAATGTTTATTCTGTCTGTCACATTTTTCGTATACTACTTAAGTTAGGGTTACATTTATTTTCAACACTGAAGACATACTTCTGGCATTGTCAAAAGAGATGAATTTGTTGGGCTGGATGTAGTTCACCAGGGCGGACATCTCCTCGTACGCTGTTACTTCTTGTCCAGCTGTGCCCTATGGGGGGTTGACAGGATGTTAGCTGACGTCTGTAGTATTTTTCAAGCCGACACAGACGACGTAGAACAGTAACATCGTCATCAAGCTTGTCATCCTCTACCTCGTCTGAAGTCTTCATCTTCTCCTCGTCCTGTTCATCCGTTTCCTCCTGTTCCTCATTATCCTCCACAGCTGCATCCCCCTCTGATCAATCACAACGTCTAATAGTAAATACTACACCATAACAACCAAACCAGCCTATGAAATTCTTGGCCACAGTACAATCTGATTTGAGTTCAATGTCATCCACCTTGGCCCTCCTGGGTAGTGGGTGCTGTGCTGACAGGGTCCTGGACAGCGGTGTTTGGGTCCTGGGCGGCTGTAGCTGTGGTCTGGTCACTGGTCATTGTCGTGTTTTTTTTCTGGCATGGCTTCTCATGGCCGCCTTTCTTGTTCTTGATGAGGATCTTGCCGATGAGTTCAGACGGGCTGGGGATCTGCTGGCCTGGCTTCAGCTATAAGTTAAGAGACAAATAGGAGATGAAACACACTTTGAGTTGTGTTCACTGACACACACAGTACACAGTTAAGTATGTGCACTCTCTCTCACTCTGCCTCACAGGTACACACAGATACAAACATCCAAACCCAGACACACACAATTCAGAAGAGGTCAACAGAGGAGCTTCACATTAATCAGTTGGATGGGTACGGGAGCCCAGCAGGGTCAAGTCTAGCAGAGATGAGAAACAGGATAAGGTGATAAGTGAAGTTTCTCTCATTGCATCCAAGCTAATGTGACTAGACTCAATTGAGTCACTGCATGATACAAAATTGTCATTTCTGATTTTACAGAAAATGCAGAGTGAAAATGATACTGAATATATCCGTTAGGTAAAAACTTTATCTAAGATCCTTCATGACTGAAAGTTGTGCTGCAACAGTATACTCACTGGGTACTTCTCCAGTGGATCTGTTAGCAGTGAATCACCAAATATGGTTTTGCAGTAGTTGGCCATCTTCTCCTGCTGCTTCACCCTGGAACAAAGCAGTAACACCTGTTACTATCAACAGAGTAAAAGGTTCATTCACATGCTGGATAGGCTCCATCAATATTGCATTTGCGATAATAGCATGAGAGTATTATTACATTTGCAATAATGACATTACACTGAATGAGTCCATGGGGGAAAAAATCAGTCTTACGAGTCAACGTGGTTCTCAAAAGAGAGGATAACGGGGTACTGTGAGGTTTTGAAGGCACTCTCAGCAATGGCCTCAATCACATCCTGTCACATAAAGAGACAGGCTTTTTTATTTTTTATGTATTGAACCAGATAGACCTTTATTTTAACCAGATAGTCCCATTGAGATTAAGACAGACAAACAGCACACAGCAATGCACATGAGTAAAAATACAATGAGAATCACATGAAAATAAGACAGACAGACAGAGCTATCATGGAGATTTTCCCAACACATGAAGAGAGACAGCATGACAGAGCAGCTGGACCTGGAGTCAGCTCCAAACCCATCACATCTGGAGGCTGACAGTAAACTGATCTGAGGTGTTTTGTCTCGGCTCCAGGGAGTGTGGCGCTCTGGCTGCCCTAAAATGGAAGTGTTGAGCGACGGAGGATGAGGAAGGTTCGTGCCTGTGTGTGTGCGTGTGTGTGTGTGTGTGTGTGTGTGTACTTCTATATTTATAAGGACCAAATGTACAACAATAGCAAGATGAGTAAAATCCTCCAAAGTGAGGAGATTTTACCAGTCCTCACTTCTTAAATTAGCACGTGTTTGTGTGTGTGTGTGTACATTTAAGCCTTTATGCCATTTTGCCCTCTCTAACACACGTGCAAATTAACAAATGACTAATGATTAATAAATGAATTTATACATCGTGTCACACTCCTGTGATGCGCACTGGCTGGCAAGTGTTCAAAGGAAGCTGTCACGTTGAGGGAAAACACACTGCACGTCCTTGTTCACAGGAGACCATGACTTGGCACACAGCCATTTACTATAACAGGTCCAAGATTAATGACACATAATAGTAGGTGATGGTATATATAGTATCGAAATGGATTTGGTTGCGGAGTGATGAAAGTTGCACAAAAATTTGTAAAAATGTTAATGTGAAATATAAAAAAAATGTTATACTTTATGACATGTGAGTGTGTGAGAAGCTGCTGAATCCGTGTACCAAAACTAAACATAAACACCTTGAAGAGGATCTCGGTCGTCATGGTGAAGCCATGGGTGATGATGGGCTCTTCATCTGGAGGTTTGCCCTTCCAGCAGTCCAGCTCCAGACACCTGCAGCCAGACAGCAGGCACTGGCGGTACATCTCTGGAGACGACACGCCAGAGAACTGACCAGCTAGAGGGGACGAGACGCAAAGACATAAGAGTCTCAAAAAAAGTGTCGCTATACATGTCATACATGTATAGAGACATACCGCCTGTTCAACTTATTTGACAAAGAAATGATTATCTGTCTCCCCTCTGACCTGTCAGGTATGTGTTGTGGGATGACTTGATGAAGTAGTGGGGTATGGGCTGGGTCATGTCCTGACACTTAGCCAGCCTGTCCAGTATGACGACTGACGTCTCCGTCCCCATCAGGTAGAACAGAAGCCCCTCTGGAGATATCTGACCTGCAGATGAACAAGACATACAGCACATATTAAATCCAAGTGTAGACAATGCAGTATCACAAATTAGCCCTCTGCATGCCAGTGCCCCTACCATCTGATCTCACCTCTATTAGAGTTGGAGGAGCAGGGTTCATATTTGTCAATCAGAGCCTTGATCTGGTCTGGCCGGAGACGGGGGAACAGCTCCTCGTTGAGCCGTGAGTCCCTCTGTTTCTCGTTGAGGAACTTGGCAAAGCTGTCCTTAGTCATGTAGGGTTTGGTGGAGCTAGGGGGCACAGTGAGGCGTGACAATCACATCAGCATCTTACATGATGTCGCCAGTGCCCATCGTGGCCCACTACCTGCCGTCTGAGCCGGTGCCAGGTTGCTAATGCATGAACTGGAGGCCCTGACTGACCGAGCGTGAGGTGGCATAATGACATTTGCACCAGGAGTCTCTAATCACAAACTGTAAGTCGGTTCCACGCTTTATAACTATTAAATAAAATATATTATATTATTATTATATTATATTAAACATGAGCAAAATTAAAGCTTGTTTCGGTCAACTTAGATGGATGCAGTTTGCCACATGGGTCAATACAATGAGTATCAGAAGACAGTAAAAATCAATTCAGTGACATTTTTCCTGATATAAGTGAAAAGACAAAATCTTGATAACGTGAATGCAAGATTAAACAAATTCTACGTATTATATTAAAATATGGTTTGAGCTAGCTGTGCCTCTGACAGGCCGTGATGAATAGAGGATCCCTCGGCCACATTAGAAGAGATGATGAGTGAAGCACAGTGGAGGACGACTCACTAGGAAGTGAAGATCTCATAGATCTCAGGCCGTGGGCAGAGATGTGTCAGGAAGGCCTTGAAGGCAGTCTCAGTGAACACATCAGGCTTCATGGTGTCAGACTGACAAACACACAACATCAACATCATTTCAAAACAGATAGTCATTGGTGACGCCGCAGTGTGTGTGCCAGGAGAAAAATAATTGGGATTTATTCACCACTGCAAAAAACATGAGCAGAAACCACAAGCCTTATGACATTTATGCAGATGGAATGGTGAATAATAGCGTGATATCTGCGGCAACCTCGTTTATTCACTGAGATAAACATTCAATAATCATAGCAGACACCAGGGCAGTGGGGGAGGAGGTGACAGAACTACAGTAAACAACCTTGAGAGACAGATGTGTTATGTTAAGTGCTACAGACAGACAGACAACCAAAGGGTCTAGTTTCTAACCTTTCCTTTAGGGAGGTGTGCTGATGCCAGGGCACTTTCCACCCTCTTCTTATCCGCTGGAAACATCTTATAAATACTGAGAAAGCCAACACAGAGAAGCATTGAGAGGGGTAGAAATCGAAAAAAAAATAATTTTTGTCTGAATATGTTGCGCTATACTTCAAAAGGTTGTGACCCACTTTTTAACGGGGATCTTGCCATCCTTGTTGGTCTGAAGGGAGATGCGGACATATCTAAGATTTAAAACACAATATTACATGTTATTTCATCAACATGGAGGCTAGCATTGTCTGCCAATGACCTTTACCCGTGATGGATTGAAATGGTGTTCACTCAGCAACAATAAAAGCTAAATTGTTCACTCACATTTTATCCAGGAAGACTTGTCTGCATGCATTGTTTCTTGCAGGGTTGTAGGCAATTGCAAGAATGTCACTTGCCCAGTTCTACAATGAATGTTATTTCAAACACATACATACTCAATGTCAAGCTGAGTTGTGCTTCAAACGCCATTACTGCTACCACATTATAAAAGCCTTTACAGCAACAAAACAATCCTGCCTTTATACTGACCACTAGGGGGCATTGACATAGCCAGTACCTCCGGAACTCAGATAAATGCACGTTGCCTTTGAACAAAGCAGACTTCTGATTTCATTACAGTTGATTAAATCCGGATATTACAGTCATAAAGTCCAATAAAGACTAAAGGGCGTCTTGTTGGGAGAAGCAAAGGCTCATTGTATAATGGCTAATGGTCTGTGGCTGTGTTTGAGCAATGAAAGGGGATCAGTGATAGAAAGGGAGCGTAGTAAACAGATAAGGAAATGATATAGTGTCAATAACAGGTAAAGGGGCATGCCCAGTTGCATATTACCTGTGTCACTTTCTCCTTGGAGGCAAAGAAGTTGTGATAAGTCAGATTGACCATGTCTAGACCCGAGACAATGGTCAGGGTTTTAGCCAGATGGTTGCTGTCTGGGAAATCCAGGTTGAACACATTGCGGACCTTGGAGTGCTGCGGATGGTAAAAGATATAAAATTAAATTATGCTGTGAAGTATCACTGTAATGTGTTTCACAACTAATGGGATCTCATTGCTTCACAATATGGTGAAAATGTATGATTGCAAATTGGAGTAGGCATTCCATGAAACATTTGCTCTTTAGCTAATTCACTTCTTTTCACCCTCTGTTTGTTTAGAGAAGTGAAAATCATGTCTGCAGCGTTTACTCCCCATACAGATTGGACACCTGGGAGCATTTGTTCCACACAGGCAAATTTGGTGATCCGGGCATGCAAAAAAGTGCACGTTCGCACTGACACACACACACACACACACACAAACACAAAGACACACACATAAAAATAGACACAAGCAAAGAAATGTTTCACATGCTAGCTTTTTATGTCTGTAATACTACAAACCATCACGCTCTTCTATCGCTACGCTCAACAGCTTAGCACTGAAGCCAGGACCAGTTGGCTTCCCAAAAGTCCTCAGGGGCCCCAAAAGTGGAAGCGCTGACTTCTAACAGCACCACCCCAACTGGGATGTTGCTGTGTTCTGTGGGGAGCAGATTTCACCTCTGAACCCTCAGCAGCGGATGGAGTAGGCTGCATACTGCAACTCTCTGTGGAGGCCAGCAATGTATGTGTGTGTGTGTGTGTGTGTGTGTGTGTGTGTGTGTGTGTGTGTGTGTGTGTGTTCCTGTTGTGGGTGAGTGCCCTGGGTACATGTGTCCATTGCCATTTTTGCAATGCAAATACGCCACTCCTACTAATGAGTAAACTTTGGGCTTTACACTTTGTTTGAGTGCAGGCAGAGATTCTGACAATCAGAGAGAATGAACAGACCATTTACCTTGAATCAGAAAGCAGGGAAACTGTTACAATATTACACAATAATACTCACTTTAGGAAGTTTTGCATATTTTCCTGTTCTGGTATCTCTGATGGTAGCAACATCCAGGAACGTTGTCTCCTAGAAACAAGAAGCAGAAAATCGTCTCCAATACTGAATTCGACATGTAGGCGCCAATCCAAATATGGATTAAGACACAAGTCATCTTTTGGCAGCACAAAAACTATAGACTTTTGTTTGTTGCTGTGAAGATATAGCTGCAAGGTTGTGGAAAGTCCTGTAGGAAAACGTTACGATGCTTTTGATTTAAAATGTGAATGACTGTTGTGACGTGAATGTTTTATAGTCATTGCTCGATGGCATGCATGCTTGCAGTGATTGAGCCCACACACAGGGTGCCATTTGATTTAGACTGCACTGGTTTTCAGATTAATGTGCTGAAAACCAGAAGGCGCCTCAATGAGAGAGACAGACAGAGAGAAAGAGAGAGAGCGAGAGAGAGAGAGAGAGAGAGAGAGAGAGAGAGAGAGAACAGAAATGACAGATAGTCCTCTCAATCGAGTCTGCATCACAGGG
>CABFOQ010021973.1:0-14632 GCA_900660455.1 Gephyroberyx darwinii | reverse complement strand
GGGGGGGGGAGACATGTACAGAGATGAAGCCAAAAAAAGGCTCCCAGAGTCCATAATTGTTCATCTAACACATTTTTTAGACATTTTGTTGTGCTGTCTCCTTGGAAAGAGAGCCACTAAAGAGAAATGGCCAAAAGATGAGCAGTATGAGCAATCAGTTGGAAGTGATTTTGTAACTCTACTGCCCTCAGCTCCAAGCTCAGCCTACACAGCCCGAGAGCATGGAGTTGGCCATTTGTCAGTCACTGTATGCTGAGAAAGGATGAACGTCTTCATCGGGCAATAGCTTGATACCACACACTCTTTCACGCTACCTCATTCTCCTGCTTCTCATCCCCTGACATGTCATCATCCACGTCAGTGCCGGTGCCCTCGATGGCTAGGATGCCATTGCGAATGGGCGGGATCATGTACAGCTGCTGGATGACAGAATTCATATAGCAGGTGGCCCCTGCATTCTTCAGACCCACGAAACCCTTGTTGGGCCGTGGCCCCACTGGAGGCAAGTACTCCCACTCTGTCAATGTCTCACAACCTGGAAGGAGAGGGGAGGAAACACTGATATAGTGAAGAGACCTTAGCTAAGCACTTAGCTAAGCGCTTGCCAACTTACATGCAGGCTATGATTTACAAACTATCAGTGGGATACATCTGTGAAATTGCCAGACTGGTGTCTCCCTACCTAGGTAGTACATGTCCGTGAGAGTGTCGACTATCTGCTTGAGGTTGCGGACGCAGCCAACAGCCAGGGCCACCAGCAGTTCAAAGCCAGCGTTGATGGAGGCAGGGCTGCTGCACACTGGGATGGCCTGCTCTGTTGGGAACTCCCCACTCTTCATGTACTGCAGGTAGACATTAGATGCCGGGAAGATAAAGTCGTCGATCAGCTCCTAGAGCAGAAGAGAGAGACATGGCGGATAATAGTGAATACACAAAAATGCTGCCTGTTGATTCATCTCTTAGTTATGTTAAGGGAGAGAACAGACTGAACGAGAGAATGAGAAACTGTCCCAACAGTTCAGTTTTCCATTTGTTGAGTGCTCTCTGCCCATTTTACCTTGATAAGATTAGCTCCTCCTTTCTCACAGCCGATGTAGTACTTCTTCTCTGGGGTCTGGAAAGCTAGCAGCTCCTTGGTGACACCGATGTGGCCCTCCAGGATGGTCTCCTCCACACCAGTCTCCCCTGTCCTCTTAACCTCATCCTGGAGAAGGCAAATATATCATGTACCACCAGCACTGTCCCTCACTGAGGCGAGAAACTCAAGGGTATCCAATTAAATAGAGAACATAAACATATAGACAACAGGCTGTCTTACCCTGATGCGTTTGAGCCAGTCAATCTCATTGTTGAGCAGCACCTCGGCGTTAGGCAGGTTGATGTTGCTGTTGTAGGCATAATTCAGCAGGTGTCTGAGCAAGGTGAAGTAGTCCCCTGCATGTTTGGCCCGCTCCTTGGCCGTGCTCTGGACACACACAGAAGGAAAACAAGTTTTACTTAGGATTCTTGGAGTGGTTAGTTGTATAGCACTAGAAGTGTCAGCTTTAAAATAATTGAGTTGACATGTTTAGGACCATGTGGTGATACATTAGCCTATCCAGCCAAAAGAGTGAAGTAAGGTAGAATCTCTAAAAATCCAAGCCCTAAAGCCACTCACCCCCAGCACAGTGAAAAGGAGGGTGATGAAGAAGAGGAGGGGTCGATGACCCATACAGCACCTGGTGGCCATCAGGAAAAACTGTTCCTGAGCCATCTGACGCACAGACCTGGACAAGACAGATTATAACATAATATTCAACGAGAACTACAGAAGACTGCAGAGGATGAGGATGTCTGCTCCAGTTCATTCAAATCATTTGTGTTTCAATAGATGCAACAGAGGCTGGTGTACTTACTTGCTGTGGCAGTGCAGCAGCAGGTCTATGATGAAGGTCTGCCAAGCCTTCTCCTTACTGAGCGTGTCCAGAGCCGTGGGCATGAGGGCAAAACACAGCGTCATCACCTCCAGGGCCTCGCAGCACACCTGCTCATCCTCCCCATCTGGCTCCTTAGCTGCATTTGTCTAACAAGAGCAGAGAGAGATGAGAAAGAAGAGAAGATGGATTTTAGTACACAAATCCAACACATTGTATTTAATTAAGAACCAAACTGCAGAACTACATACAAGGAAGATACAATTAAGAGTTCCATTTTGTTGTATTTCATCCATTGAATGGTTGTAAATGAGAATCAGAGTTCAGCATAAGAGAACTCTCCAAACCGCCGCTGTGTTTCAGTCAGCTGGCAGGAGTTGTACACTAGTGCTAGGCCCAATTAGCCGTCTCAGCAAGCACCAATAAGCCCAATTATTCTGTACATGGCACAATTACCACTCCAGAATGTGCTGACAGTAACCTACTACACACAAGAAACATGTAAAAGAATGCAAATACACATACAAAACAAAAAGGTGACATTTAAGATTTTTTACCCATCTTAGTCAAGCTTCGTTTCACATGTTTGTTTACATGTGTCAAGCTGTTAGAAAGTAGGCGAAGAATTGCACTTTCATACTGATGCAGTTCTTTTGTCAGGAGTTCATTGTGGCATGAAAGACAGCAACCTGCACACACCACTATGGCAAGTAAAGTCATTCTAAGTTTTTTTTAAATTCTAACCACAGAAACAAAATACAAGATATGTAACCGAACCAAAATACACAAAGGTCAGCAATAGGGGTGTACAGTATACAATGAAGTAATGAGGAGAAAAAGTAGTCAGACCTATTTGAATTCTTACCTTCTCATAGATTTTGCTGATTTCTTCATTGGAGCTGAAAACAAGTTGCACTGTACCGCAGCCTGATGCCCAAACTATTTTCTGTACTGCCCGGATCACACAGATGTCTGGGATGTACTTAGATGCCTGGAAGAAATTCTGGAAGAAACAGTAGCCCCAGGAAAGCTATTATTATAGCCACTATTATAGTCATCCACTCATACTGTATTTGAACCTTGAACCAACATCTCTCACTACCCCCTTCATCACCAGCTTATCTATCATCTATGACATCTATATAGTAGGTATTTATCTTAACCTATACCGCTACCTATATGGCTCCTCGTGACCATTACTATTCCTTGGTATGCTAGTTTTGTAAGCTTCATCAACATCCATTCTGTTCTCCTAAATTCAATGACCACTCTCCTCTTACCTCATCAGAGATCTGCTGGGCCAGGCGGATGGCTACGTTGCGCAGCATGCACTCTGAGGCAGGGTTGGGGATATTCTGCAGGGCACTCTGAAGGACCAGGGCCTGGTCATGAGTGGCTTGATTGATCTGGAGTCAACCCACGGCAGGCGAGGGGGGAGTGGACAAAAGGAATACTTATCATCAAGACAGTCTTAGATAACAGTCTGATAGATTGTTATCAAAAACAAATACAAATACAGTGCATGTCAGTGGAAATGTGGAAAGAAAGCAGTTATACAGGTATGTCTCTGTGTGATCTAACCGGTGAGACAGGGATATTCCCCTCAGCGTTGGGCTGGCAGGCCTCAGCTACAGCCTTGACATGCCCAAAGCCTACAGCGGTAAGCAGCAGCTTGGCGATCTTTAGCGCATTGAGGTAGGCCCCGCGCCGTGTCTCCATGTCTGCTGATGGCAGGAAGTTGTTCCTGGTGAGCATGCTCAATACCAGGGGCAGCCCACCACTCTTCAGGAAGTTGTACTGGAAGTCGCTGGCATCCTCGCCCAGTGTGGCACTGGCTGGCATCAGCAGGGCATACACAACCTGGAAAGCATGGAGGAATGGTGTGAACCATAATACAGATCCACCGACACAGAATGGAGATGGGCACTTGTTAAAAGATCAAAATTTGCAGTGTAAAGGCACACTGAGACCCACCTCAATGAGGTAGAGCACTTGTGAGGGTGAGGGGCCGAAGAAGCGTGAGTCCAGTGTGGGACTGAGGCTGTTTTCACCCAGCTTGGCATGGTCCAGACACACAGCACGCAGATTCTCCACTGTAGTGTTATCTAAGAATACACACACACAGCAGAATAATGACAGTGAGCTCACACTGTCTGGATTTGTTTGTGTGTGGGTGGGTGTTTTCTGGTTGGATATTATTGAGTGCATATGTACATGCATACCTGGGGGCATAAGCTTCATGAGAACTCGGGCTCCGTCTCTGAGCAGAGGCATGTTGAGGTTACAACCCAGGTCAGCCACCTGCCATAAGAAGGAGATGTAGCGCAGGTGCAGCGACATGATCTGCAAAATACGGCAGACAAAGTTACAGCGCAGTAAGACACACTACTAGGTCAGACAGTAAGGGTTAGAATACAGGAAATGTGGTTACACTGGCACAATTGGCCCTGCGTATATTTGTGTGTGTGGTAAACTCACCACACCAGGCAGACAGCTCTCCACCTCGGGGTTGGGCCCATCACTGTAGTGGTTGCCATGGTTACCAGGAGAACCCGTGGATGAGTCAGATGAGCTGTCTGGGCTTGAGGGCATGTTGGCGCTCACCTGAGTCAGCTTGGCTGTGATCAGCTATACACAAAATCATAGTGATTTACTACAAAGCAAGCAGTGACCTAAAACTGACCTATGATGTGAGCTCCCTGAATATTTGGACAGTAAGTTTGGCTGTTTTGGCTCCATAATCTTATTACTTGGAATATGGAACAATGACTGAGATCAAATTGCATCTACTTTAATCTGAGGCCATTTTAAAATGTTGTGAACAGTTAAAACTACAACCCCTTTTGAGCATGTTTTTTTAATTTTTTTATAAATAATTCTCTACGTGCCATAACGTCTTCACCATGCTCTTGGGGGCAGTATAGGGTGCACAGGCGGACAAAATGAGAAGTGCACGACAGTCACAGCAGAATTATAAATTGAGCTTACGATCATCATGCTCTGAACCCTAGGGGGGGAAATAAACCATTGAGGAGAAAAAAAGAACACAGTCCAAATATTTATGGAGCTCAAAATATGTATCTAACAAATGGTTGCACAGCACCTTCAATGCAGTCATGTTGAGTATGTAGGTTTTTATGCATAAAAATAACACCATTCCATCATTCTCACCGTTTTGTCCTTCAAATTGAGCTGTCCAATCAGCTTCCTATCATCAGCCGGATCAACAACCTCCCCACCAATGAAGAGCTCTATCTTGGTGTGTGTGGCGTTCGCCTTGATCCTGTTGAGGATGCCGCGCCGCACCGAGCCGATGGTATCGTTAGTATGTGACCAGATATCCAGGTCATCCACCTGACGCCCCTGGTTGGGGAAACGCACGATCAGCGTGATGTGCTTCCCCCGGAAAGCTCTGCAAGAGAAAGGGAAGGATGAGAGGTGGTTTGAATGAATCAGAGATGCGGCCCTGTGTAACTCAATGGGTAGTGCATAGCACCAATGCTGCCAGGGTTAGGGGTTCACATTTGTGGAGATTTTCTGCCACAAATATGTCAATAAAAGAAATGACCTTGTCTTGTTCTGGGGAAACTTACACACACAGTCAGAAGGAACAAAGGTCTTCAGCCATGTTTGGATATTGTGCGGCTTTCTGTATATGATCGTACCTGGACATAGGCAGTATAGTCCTCTCCTCATGGTAGTCGCTGTCACACTCGTTGATGTACTCTTTGAGCACGGTGAGTACTCGGACCATACGGATGGCCTCCTGACGGGCACAGTTGATACTGTCCTTGTCTCCGTCCAACACGCACAGGGTGTCGTAGGACGCCTTCAGACGGTCAAAACATGACTGGATAAAATCCTCGTGGATCTCCACCTGCAGGGTGAGAAAATTGGGTACACACCATGAAGACAAGTACTTTGTTTGAAATCCCCTCTGCAGTCTTTTGGTACTATGACAGTTTGAATTGGCCCCTGTATATGTTCCATCTTTTGACAGAGAAATGGATGAAGCTGTTGCTCAAACAGAGATAAATCACTCCCTGCACCTGATTGACTTGTAGTTTTGGTCCGAGGTTGGTGTAGATCTCTTTCAGCAGGTCTATGGCTCGGCTGGCGATGTCATCACTTCCTTGAATTACCACCTGGGAGGGAGGAGAAAAGAGCAGCAATCAATGTATGTCCTCCGGCCCTCTCTATCATATTGAGAGTTAGAGCATGCCTGTGTGCATATGCGTGTGTAGGTCAGAAGCACTCGAGTCAGGTAGAGCTATGACTCATCATCGAGCCTCATTATTAGCCACTCAGAACAGAAGAGGGAGCAAGGCAGTAAAGCATTAGTCAGGACCACTGGATTTCCTCTCACACTACATATGCCAACAGCAAAACACAACCCCCTTAGCGGAGAGGAGACCACTAAAGAGGTTAACGCACTTAGTAGGGCTGGGCAAGTAACCAAAGATGTGTCGAAACCGACATTTAGAACGTCTCACCGACTTAATCTTGCTCATGTCGGTTAATTCGGTTAATACTTTCCCCAATGCGTGCATTCATGAAATGTCCCCTTAAAAAAAATACTACGTTGTGTTCAGTCACGTGCCTCCGCCCCGTCCAACTAACGTCGGGTTCAGACCGGTTTTGACGGTTCAGACCGGCTGTACTGCGGCGGGGAGCTCTGCGGCCTGCTCGCACTCTGCAGCAATAATTTCGGCATCTGGTCTATTTTTTCCCCCCGGAGAGCCGCGAGCGAATGTGTCAAGCCGGGCAGGAAGTAAGACACAGGAACGGTATAGCATTTTCAAAATAAAACACCATGTATAAAATAAATAATCGTAATCGAGGTAAAAGTTTGAAATAATCGTGATATTGATTTGAAGTCATATCGCCCACCCCTATATCAGAGGAATAACTTATTCATGACTTCAGCTGCACTTAAGTATGTTGAGTTTATAATATGCAGACAGGCTAACGAGGCACCTTGAATTTTAGCTTTATCCAAATTTAACCAAGTAATTTGATTGAGAAGTTAGAACACATTCATGTTCACAGCCACAGCTGGGAGAACAGTTGCAAAGAGAGGATCTCACAAAAAAAACACACACACAGCCCGGTACAATACAGTCATACTTTTGGCCACTGAACAACTCTGGAACATTTCTTAGCTCAAGGTTATGTTGTAAAAGGTATGTTGGTGAAGGAGGGAACACTATCTTTTGTTCATCTCAGAGCAAAAGAGTGTGAGGAGAACCTAACCATTCTGTAGCCAACCAAAGATTGGGAACCAAGGACAAGATACCACGTTCAGTACTACAGCCTCCACATAACACCAATGCATTTCGACACATAAAAGGATTATGGAAATGTAGGTTATCAAATCAAACAGCTATTCCAAACAAAGGGTGTCATCCTCCCTCTATGCTATACACACACACAAATGTTAAATAAAGAAAGAAAATAAATAATTACACAGCCATCATACACCAATTCACATCAGTCATGTGGACCTGGAGGTGACTAAATAAAAACCTCATCCAGAAGCAGCTGCAGGAAAAAGCTGTCAGTGTTTGAGGCATTGGATTTGGTTTCATGAAAGTATTATTTAGGTGCATAGTAGCAAAATAGTCAAAGGGCACTTTAATTGGTAAAATGTCTGTGTGCGTTTCACAACAATCCTCTCACCCTCCAGAGGTAGTCCAGGCCTATTAGCTCCAAGTCGTCCATCATGTAGGCCCTGCGCTTGGCTACCAGCTTGCCCTCCCTGCAGTTGACGGCCTTGAAGAACCTCTCAAAGCACTTCATGCCGTTCTCGGTCAGCAGAGATGGGTCCAACTGCAGAACGTTGTTCTCAAAGAAGTCCTTGTTGATGTCCGGGTCCAGGTCTGGCTCATCACCCATCAGTTTAGAGTACCTGTTGGGAGCAAGACATTAAAACAATGTTTAGTATAGAATGGTTGACTAAATTGATTAATTAACGATGTAAAACAAAGAACGCAAGTAAGAGATAAGAATAGATGGTCAAATCAGACAGTACCATTTGAAGCAGGCCTCACGGTCACAGAGAAATACTGCATTCTCAGCCAGACACTTCCAGATCTGCTTGGCCTGCGGGGCACACAGCCACAGCTGGCCATCCTTCAACAGGAACCTGGCAAAATGGATAAAATAAAACATCAGACCACAGATGAAGTCACCATCATCTTACTCAGGACCTATGCTACCAGGGCATTTTCTTTTCTACATTATGAAATACCTTTTAAAATATGACAAGAACTAAGTGCTAGAATTACTATTAGAATTAGAATTACTATTTCTACTAGCTTTTACTTTTCATTGCATGTTCACTGCATTTATGATCCATTAATGTTCAGTATTAGTTTAATTTTTATTTAGTTTAAATCAGCGGTCATGCCTGTATTCAGTCTGTTGGTAGAGCTGTTTTGTGTAAATACTGACTGAAAACGACCCAACTTCACAGAATTAGGAATCATAATTATTAAGGTTTTTTGCATTTCAGTTTACTAAATGTTTTCTTTTCACACTTTCACACAGCTTTAGTCTTAGCCTTTGGTTAACTATAATAACCTTGCTTAATAGGATGTATTTGAGTGTAAAACAGTTAAGGTGTACCTCAGGAAATTGAGCCGTTCCTGGACCTCCTGGACATGACTGTAGCGGCTCCCTGGCCTCACCGTCTGGGGGTCAAACTCAGCCTGTTCTGCTGTAAAAGCGCATGCACACACACAGTCAGATAGATATGGTGCATAGCCCTGATCTAACTACCTATGACAGAACTCTGGGTGCATCTTGAAATGTCAGACTAATATGGGATGCCGTTTCTGTTCCTGACGGTGTACCTTTGGAGAACTGCCTCATGGTCTCCATGTAGGCAGAGAGGTTCTCAGCCACCAGTGTGACCAGAGCGTGGTTATGCTGCAGTTGGTTGATCAGGTCGTGGCGGTAGAACACGTGAGGACTCCTCTGGGTTTGACTGCAGAGGGGGATAGCACAGGGAGTGGATGGATGGAGAGGGGGACTAAGAGGGGTATTGGTGGTGGTGGGGGGGAGGGGGTGTGACTTCTTATTTGTCTGTAACTGGGACATGAAGAAAGCAGCTTTGGTATCCCATATGTGTGTGTTCATGTGTATGCTGCATGTTTAGCAGAATAACCAGAGCAGAATTTCAGAATTTCAGTCATACATCAATAAAGGCCATTTCCTGCCTTGTTTCCAAGTGGAATCCAGTTTTTCAGCTTGATAGTTGTCCAACCGAACCAAATGAAATTGGAATTAATGATTTTGATTTATTTAGCCACAACACTAATGACAGCCATATGAGAAACTCCAAGATATTGCAGAATTTGCAGTCAAATCACTTTAAATTACTAATTACAATTGTGTTCATCTTATTACACTTCTGCAGTTACGCCTATGACTCCAGTTCATATAGCAGTAGCAGTGGTTCAAATGTGCTAACTATACTATACTAACTATAGTACTATTATCTATTATCAGAAAACGGTAAAATACATTCTAGTTTCACCTGGTACCTGGACTACTTCGCTCAAGCCGATAATCCACATGAAAAAACAATCCTTTTAGTTAGAAAAATGTGAATAAGCGTATCCAAGGCATGAAATACCCCCTATATTGTGCACTCAATGATTGGCGCTTAAAGGAGCTGGCATCAAGGAGAATGGGGCTCCATCTCAAAGGACTCTTCCACTATACGGTGCACCTGTCTAGATCAAAGCAATATGTGTGCACTATATGAGGAATCAGTGTCGTTTGAGATGAAACCCAAGAAAGAATTGCTGAAGCAGATTCATGACAGAGGATAACATTGTATGTATATGTTGTAAAAAGCATTTCAATAAAGAAAAAAATTAGACTTGACATAAGTCGGTATAGCCCCGGAATTAGCTCTCAACTTACCCCACTAAGTTCGTTTGTATGTTAATTGGCATTTTCTTTCTGAAAAACAACAGGCATGTATGCTACATATGTGCTACATTCACTTGAAAAAAAAATTGAATCTAAATAAAAATGATGCATGATGGTTAATTAGTTCAGTGAGATGAGTCAAAGAAGTAAAATTCGATGTTATCTTGTGCTGGTGTAAACATGGTGAAACTGGACAGCAAGGCCGTTCAGAAAGACTGTTGACAAAAACTCTAGTTCATGAAGAGTTGGCATGCCTCAGCTCCACTGCAAATGTGATTAAAATGCCAAGAACGTCAGTGGGTCAAAATGTCAAAAATGAAGGCTATGCTGCTTTTTCTGGGGGTGCACAAGTGTCATGTGCATAAACATGGCATTTTGAGCTAGACTCAAAGATTGGCATTATTCAGAATATAACACTTTACAGCAATGGCAAGTAAGTATTTCACACTTATCAACATAATAATAATAAGTCTACACAATGTCCTACACACTGTACTGCTATCAACACTAGCTTTCGATCATGAGATTACCTGAGATTTTGAGGGGCTTCTCCAAACAAGCTACAGATCTCTCTGATCTGCTTCAGTGCAGGGATCACCCATTTGTCGTTGGTTCGTAGCTCCTCTATGAAGCGATCTATCCACTGAATCTTCTGTGTGTCTCTGTCCTGCGAGTGACAATAAACATATGTTTTCAGTATTCATGGAGTTGAATGCAGCCTTCCCATGTCACTCCTCTCCAAACATACACACCAAGAACACCCCAACATGTACCTGTGAGCAGCTGTAATCCAGTATCTTAATGTGAGCACTAAGAGCCTGGTCCATGATATCTACAGGCACATCATCGCTGTGCGCCAGGTTCCACAGCAGGTTCAGGACCTTGTGGGCCATCACCCCGTCCTTATCATCCTCAGCCAAGCGCCGGATCAGCTCCAGCAGTTTCTCACGCTGCTTCTTGCTGGCGTTGGTCCAGCTTGCCTGCACCAGGAGAATCACCAAGCTCAGAGGTTAGGTTAGCACATACCATGTGTCTTTATGGTATATAATGTTGTGACAGCAGTGTGAATGGCACCGTGAAGGGACCGGAACCCACTGCCAAGGTCTATTGTGTACACGACAATGACAATGTGCCATTCACTGAGTAATATGGTGCCCACTCACCTTGAAGCAGTCAAAGAGGTGGTCAAGCTGCTCAGGTGAGAAGTCCCATGCCAGCTTTGCCAGGAGGTCATGGACGTTCTTCACAATAGCCTCATGCTTACCAGCCTGCAGTTGGAGAGAGACCACAACCCCACTGCTGGGTGAACATCACAGCTGATTGTTATTCTACCTGAACAAAACTGGAACAGCCTCAGACTGAATGCCAGTAAAATTTGTTTTTATATAATCTTGTTATGCCTGTTATGCTCAACACGGTAGGATCTAGACTTCTGTTTCTCTGCTGTCTGAGTAGTTAACTAGCCTTTAGTTGAACCTCAACATTATTCCCATGTGGCAAGTAATTTCATGTTGAATGACAAACTGAATCTGAATCCATGCAGAAGTAAGTGAGCAGGTTTAAATTAAAGGTCTAAATGTGCTTGTCTCTTTATTGAATTTTTGCACAGTAACTAAATCGCTTATTCACATGTTTTTGTTCATTTCAGACACCGTATGTATGTAGCGTACCTGTGCAGCCCAGATGTTGTCCAGATCCTGCATGGTAAGCGCTTTCTCCTTGATGACAAAGCGAAGGATCTTCTCCAGTTTCTCAACATATTGTGGCTGGTGGAGACTGTCCCTCAGCACAATGGACAGGATGTGGTTCTGCTGGATCCACTCCTAAGATAAGACAGGGGGACACAAAAATGAGAATTGGGTTGTTGTTTTTTTTGTTTTGTTTGTTTTTTAACAGCAGAACCACAGCAACTAGTGTCAACATCGAAAACAGATTTGATAAACACACTAAAGCCTGCAAACATAATACGGATACGTTGTTTTGAAGGAGTATCAACTGGAGAAGACTACGGGAGCTGCAACAGTATGGCACACTCGTGCAGTGGGAAAACATACAAGACCACCAGGCTGAGCAAAGTACATAAGTAGTGAGGCAGACAAGCCAACTTACTGCCATGCGCTCTGCTGTCAGCCACTCCTCCTCCTCCGGGTTATGCCGGTGAGTGTAGTAGGACACGCTGGAGATCACCTTGTTTACTTCATTTAGTGCATTCATTTTGCCGTTAAAAGAGGAAATTTGCAATAACCTGGGGATGAAAATACAGCTCCTTCAATTATTCAACAAACTTATTTTTGTATCAACTTTATTATAAGTAAAATCTTTTCCTAAGCATATGATGGGATATTGCAATCAATGGGTGACAAAAACTTTAATGAAAAGGATTTAGAGAAATACATGGCCATTTGGTTGATACTCACCTAAGAATCATTTTTAACCTAAAAATCTCTAAATTCTTCACCGTCTCCTCCTGCCCTGGGACACGAGAAGCCAGGTTCTTCAGGGACTTGATTATCATGGACAGTGCGTCGTTTTTGGCTTCATTCTTGGCCTCTTTCTTCAGCTCCTCGTCTGTGAGATTCTCTAGAAACTGGGGAACCATCTCGATGACTGGGAGGAAGTACTTCTTCACCGTGTGCAATGTGAGGAACTCGTAACACTGGCCAAAAGGCCTGTAAGGCACAAAACACAGTCAGACAACATGGACTACTAAAGACAAAGCCATTACATAGAGGGCACTCTGCTACCCAATAAAATGTTAAGTAAAGCACTTTTACATGGTGGACAATGTATTCTATTGTTACTCTATTTTCCTGTACTCTTCTGTCTAATGGTCTCACTTGATAAGTGCAGCGATGATCTGGACGTTCAGTGCTTGGCCACTCATGAAGCGATCGTGCAGCATTTGAAACCCGTTTAATGTGCCAAATTTGTTTATTAAGTCCACCAACCAGCCCTGTGAACAGAAAAATGAGCAAAAAAACAAAGACACAGTTACCGTTCATCTGCTTACTTGGAGTGGGTTTTACAAGATGCGTAGTGCTCGATTTCCATTAAAAGGCCTTTTTTTATGAGGGAGTCCTGCTGGCTCAGCGGTCTAAGACGCACACCATGTAACCACAACGTCCTGTTTCAATCTGGCCTGGGACCTTTGTCATTTCCGTCTCGCTCTCCCAATCCTTCCTCTCAGCATGTCTAACAAAATGCCTAGGTGTCAGTCAGTCAGAAGGTGCAGTAGGAAAGCCAGGACTCTAGATTAACAATGTCAATATAAGGAAGGAGAAGAAACATACTGGTATGATACTGGTAAATCATATAATCCTCATTTTTATTATCATCTTTCAGCCTCTGATCATATTGAAATAGTTTCTTCTTTGATGGGTCACAACCTATAGGAGATATGGAGTGCTATGTCATTGTGAGATGCAGAAGGCGATACCGGGAGTGCATATACAGCCGGCGGATCCCTTATTTTACGTTGTCTGAGGAGGAGGTCCTGGAGAAAGCGCTGTGTAGTGGTAGGTAGTCGTAGCTACTCCCTAATTCATGTTGTGTACATATAAATGGCAAATAATCGAATTTGACAGTTAAATAATTCACATATTTCCAATGCATCCAATGCAAGCCGACTTCTCTGGCCATAAAACTAGCGGTGCTCTCTGTGGGGACCGCAGAGACAGCTATGGCTCGTAGATTGTCTCCTCCAGTGGCTGATGCTTCCCACAGGGACGCAGCCAGTTTCTCTCTAGCGCTTCACCTTACACCATTGAACCTCTTCTTACGCTGGGCAGCAGTTCTCAGGACCAGAGGAAGAGGCATTGACAATCTATGTTACCTCTTTCCAAGCCATTTACACAGCATTGAGGAAGAGTGAAAGCACAGAGGAAAAACAGGAAGAAAGAGAGACACTCCAAACAGCTCTGCAATTCACAAAGGCGGAAAACATTGAAAATATACTACAGCCAAAGAAAAGCTGTTCTAATTAGGCAAATTTATGATTGCAGGTTAGGAGACTGCCTAGATTTTGATACTAGTCAAAAATAACAATGGCAAGATCTGACTAAACAGTCACACAGTGGAGCCCTAAGTAGTACTGGGCCCAGTGCCAACTGAGGCAGACAGGCAAGCAATGCTGCAGTGCCGTTTATATTGACTCCCTGCCCACGCTGCATTCATCACGCTTTCTTTGTAAAACTCCTATTCCTTGACATCGCGTCCTTCCCTTTCATACATTCGGCATTTTGACATAAGTACTAAGTGTTTGTTTTGTAGACTTTTATTTGATTTCCATATTTTTCATTATCAATACAATACACAGAGGGATTCTCTTTGTTTCACTGGGGCCCTTAGGGCACGGCCTGACTAAAGCTCCACACTCTATGGATTCAGTCCAAGAAGAAGAAAGGCAGGCCAACTGGCTTCTGGAGGAAGAAAAGAGCCTGGATAGCCGTTCCTATAGCAATAGCAGATGAATTAAAATGCTCTAACCTGTAGCGCATCCAAAGATATCTTATCTTCCACAAGCCTAAACATGCACTACACATACTGGTACTGCTGGTGTTCTATGCTGCCAGGCAGTTTTCATTCTGTCTAATCAGGGAACCTGGAACCTCAAGTGAATGCAATTAACTGGCTGGTACGATAGAAAACCAGCAGTACTCTGGACCCCAAGGACCGGATGGGACAGGACACCTGTTGAACATTGTGTCAAGTGATGGGTATAATTTGAACGTTCTGTCAATTGTTGTGGTTGTGATTCACCTTGGGTGAGCGAGGGTCTG
>CABFOQ010021972.1:0-10975 GCA_900660455.1 Gephyroberyx darwinii | reverse complement strand
GGGTTCAGTTTTTTTAAGTCGCAATACCGGGCATGCTATGAATGAAAACGCGTCTGCTGTTGCGTTTTGGTGCTACACTTCTGAGTCAGTGGTGGTGGGTAACTTCTCACCACTCATTAGAGCCTTTCTAGCCCGTGTGCTGTTTTTAAATAATTTCCGTTATTTTGTCTCGTTTTACCTCCTGGTTCAATCTTTTTCTTCAACTTGCTGCCTGCTTCCTGTACCCTCACACCCTCCCCCACCCTTCAAAGACTCAAATCGCGGAAATTCATAATGGTTGAAAGAAACGTGCATTTTTTTCATTTGCGTTATTCTGCTCAATCCTCAATTTCTATTTGCCTATAAATGTAATTCTGAAAGACGATCGAATACACATTTTTATCTGTCTTAATACATGTTTGTGTGTGTGGCTTTATAGTCTTCCTTTATTTTCCACTTGGTTGTGGGGGTGTCTAATTCTTTATGGCTTGGCACCATCACTAGAAAATCTGGTACTGTTGTCATGACTGCAATACCAAATTTCATGTAAATCCACTAAAAGGGAAGGGTGAGGATGGGTGTGCATGAACACCTCAGGGTTACACACTGATAATATACATAATTTTATAGTCATTCTTTAAAAAAGTTTCATATAGCAGCTTTAATACAAAGGTGCACACATAGGTCGTAAATTGCACAACATCATTGAAAGCATGTCCCTCACCGTGATAAATGTGAAGCTGTGTTAAAACCTGAATCCTTGAACATTCCGAACCACGGTTGATATGGACTGGATGGATGGATACATGGATAGGTAAAGATAGATGAATAAATCGGTGCAAACCTGATTACCTCCCTGAGGAAATCTGATATTTATTAGAGCCCTACAAGGAGTGTCCCAAACATTTAGCAAAAAGCAATTTTGGTTATCAGTTCCAGAAATGTCTTCATCCTAATGCAATTTAAATGTACACCACCTTGTGTTGGGACTGTTCAATTGTCATCTGTGCTCAGCATTTTTTCCTTTAGATAAACACTTTCTCTTGGAAGACACTATAATGCACTGTTCCTCCCTGGTAAATTGAATAATAAATTGGCAGTAAGGTAATAAGTGAATAAATGGCCATATCACAAAGCAGATACAGAAAAGGTAAGAATCTGCCAAGTCACGCTCAGAGGATACAAGAATTACAAGAGGATACAAGGATACAAAAATCGCACAATTATGTAATGAGGTAATACATTAGAGTTTGTGGGGTTTTTGGGTCTGTGCTTGTTTTTGTTCCCCCCCAGCTGCTGTGTGCTCTGGCCAAGACACACGGGAGCCTCACGGTGGTTTTCAACACTACCCCAGCAGGGAACATGTGCTGTCGGGGAGCGACCACGCCTCCGCCGCCTGCCTCACATGTTACCGCACACATTCATACTGTCCATACGGCTGCGTTCAAGTCCTGTGGGAATAACCGGCGGAACGGTTAGGTTGAACTTGACTTTGGTTCTTTCTTAATCAGCTGTATCTCACTTAACCACTCGCGCAACTTTATGACTTCGTGTTTTACGCAAAACGAAACGCGTGCATTCTCAACCACGAATGAAAGATCAAGCATATAGTTGTGATGTGAAATTGATATATCATTTTCTACAGTTGATAAGTATTCACATCTACTTATTGATTCCAGAATTCAAGCTGCAAGGACCTAAATATCTTTCTGCTAGACGTTCGAAACCAATTCCAAAGCTGTATTTTTCAAATATCATAAAAAAAAGTAAACCTGTAGAAGCAGTTTGCCCCGATACATCTCGTTGTCGCCTGTATGGGAAGAACGCCACACCAAACCCCGTTGAAACATCTGTCAATTTAACGTGGCGTTTGTTATCCAAAAAAACACGACCAGTAGAAGCATATATATATATATATATATATATATATATGTATAAACATTTTTCTAATCGTTGCGAGATACTTTTACATTCGACATACACTCAATACACCGAGAAGCTCTTTCAATAAACTTTAAATATTGGTTCACACAAGCTTCTTCCACTAAAACCGAGTAAAAAAAACACCGTGGTGGGCGGTATAGTGAGTAATATAAACAAATCATTCAAATTGAGATTTTAGTGAAATGGAATCATCCTTGGTGGAATATCAATATGCCGATTTTTACAATACCACAACTATTAAAAGAATAGGTAAGTCGTGTCCTACTAGGTGTGTACGTTTGCTGATAAAAAGCAACATTAAATTGCCAACAAATTTCTTTATGTAATTCCTGCGTGATCGGGAGTACAAGCCAGTGTGACTCAACCAATCAGAACTACCGGTTTGATCAAATACAATACATTACATTTGCCAAACGTTACTGAACTAACTAAACTAGCGTTGTCTCCTGGCTATTATTCGCCCTATACAGGCCACTTTTACGTTGTAAAAGCGTACATGCAACCGGACCTGCGGTACACGCGCACACACGCTCTCCAACAGGAGGTTTCAATGCTGCATTCAAGTGCTCCTCGAACGCTCCCACTTCCGAGTTCACTAGTCATAAATAGTGCTTTTAATTGAAAGTACGTTATTGTTTTGTGGCTGTTGATTTTAGAAATCAGGTGGAATGGAGAGTGGAAAAAGAATCTCTTTGCGTAACTGATTTCTTTATTTAATAAAAAAACAAAAAGCGTGACAACTTAAAGTTATAACAAACAGTGAACTTAGAAACATAAAACATTACTAATTATTTACCTCGAATATCAAACAATAATATATATATAAACATATAATAATAAATTACATCTCTTTTTAACATTTGACAGGCTTGTTCCATGCTCTCTGTGCCCTCAACATCACATCTCCGCAGCTTGGGTGTGGTAGAAAATTCTAATTTACCCTTTTTGTGGGATGACTTTAAAACACGATTTTAAGTACTACAGGTCACAATTTTACTTTGAACTGTAAATATGTATTTTTTAATTTTGATTGTGAAGTGTAGTCTCTTGAATTTATGGCCATTTCATTCTCAATGTTGTGAGAACGTTGTCTTTGTTTTTGCAAACTTATTTACATTTTATTTTGTTTATCTGTATGCGTAGTTGCTTTAAATGTGCTTTATAAATAAACTTGTCTCCACTTGAATATTTCATTTTTTGCTGAACCATTTTGTACTCAAAGCTTTAAGTAAAAAAATAAATAAAGCTTTGTCAGTCACATGTACCTCTTTGTCAGGGTTGTTTATGTGCAACTTTAACTCTGAGACACGATATTTCCGTCAGCATTTAATACAGCATAATAATACTGACTGTACCCCTCACGTGGACTGAAGGAAGTCACTGCCCACACACGTGTCTCGGCACGGGATTGGCCAGGCTGCTGCTGTTACGTCACCGCTGACCCGTTCAACACTATTTAATATTCCGATTAGGGGGCGTGGTCGTGCTGACGGTCATTATGGATGTTTTCAGTGCATTAGATTGGACGTGCTTCCAAGACAAGGACACGCAGGTGAAGGACAGCTTCACCATGTATCTACCCAACGAACCAGTACCAGCCAGAAATTGCTCATTTTTTGTCGTATTTCTTTCTTAGTGAATATTCCTTTCTATATACCATTTTAAGGTACCATGTTTTGAATATGTCATGGTACCTTAAAACTCCACTCTAGAGGAAGGCTGTTGCCTCCTAAGATCTGGAGATGCTATGTTTTCCTGCTGCCAAAAGTGAGCTGTTTTCCAACATTTCGTGGATAAAAACACAGGTAAGTTTGCATGTCTCCGAACTTTTATCCAGTGGTCTGTTTTCAGGTAATATTCTATCATGGTCATTTGTTATACTGTATTGTTATTATAGGCTTAAGATAACATGTAAAGTTTATTATGTACACATAAACATGTCATTCGTGGGGATTTAATCAAGTTTATTTCTAAAGCCCTCTTTCACAAACAAGCCTCAAAGGACTTTACATAACAATCAGTTATCAATTACCAGTCCAGTTATGACAAGTATCATGTTTCCAGAACATGAATTACTAACTTTCCCCAAACAAATAATGTTAAAGCTACCCTTGTATTGCAATCAAAAACCGGCACATATTGGCCTACGCTCACCATACAGGCAATGCATTGCACAGTGTGTTGTGGGGTTTGCTTTGTACACTTACATCAGGCTTGTTATTTCCATGGACCAGTGCCAGCAGGCTATTACATAATAGTGCTTGGGGGTGGGACCCGATAGTCTCTCCACAGAACCATCTTATCAAGTTCCTGCTGCCGCTTCATCCGCATGTGCATGCCGTGGTGTTTACACAGGAGGCGTAGGCAAAACACATGGCAAAGCCTTTCACAACACCACACCAATGAGCTGGAGCCTGTCAGGACAGGGTATGGTTCTAGACAGCCTGCTATCCATTTCATTTGTCCACATCGAGTCCATGCTGCAAAGCGCTATGGTCTCATGTTCAGGGATGTTCAGCTGACTGATTGTGTTAAATTAATCTAAAATCACTATAATATTCCTTTAGGGACGTGTTATGTCTGATATCACTAGAACGTTCTTATAGGGACATGTGTTGAACATGTGTGATATTTGTAGGAGGACCCTTGTGAAATGGGTTATAGGAGTGCTATAGTTGTAAGGGTATGAAATGGACGAGCATGTCTAAACTTATCCTGGTGGATTTAATTCAAGCAAAGGCTTTATGTAATGTCCATTCCCCTTCTATTGTCTCCTAAGAGTAACTTGAAACTCCAGTTTCCGAGGTACATCCAGACATTTGCACACATTTAGGATACAAGATGTTGATTTTAACTTATGTTCAATTTACTCTCCTGTTTGACCTGAAATTAATCGATTCTCGAATGACTCCCTAAACATAAGTATTCTAATCATACATGTTAAGTGGTGGTGTTCTAGTTTTCAAGCTATTACGTTCAGGAAACATTAGTTTATTCTCCATACCCGCTTATTGAGGGTCATAGGCGGGCATATCCCAGCATGCACTGGGCGGGAGGCAAACAAACACTTACGAACAATGCTGCCTTTTCGTGTTAGGGCATTTAATTTAAGCCGTACATTGTCTTTTCCCCCTAACAATTCACCTAGTAGGAATAGATAGAATCAAATCGATAAGGAGAATTGAAAACGGCATCGGAAGGGATACAAATCCTAAAGATACCCAGCCCAGGTTTGCCGGGCCAGCAAGCATCCACTAGAATCGATTCTCTCCACCGTAAGAAGCATCAGTATCGGAGCCACCAGTGGAAAAAATGTGTAAAGGAGGCCATGGATGAGTGAGCACGTACACTCCCAGTGGCCACTCCCACTCTCAGAGAGAAGGACCGAGCACTTCCTTCTGAGTTGAGCAGATCCATGTCAATCTCTTCTGAATCCCGGAGGCTAGTTTCCGCGACCTTGGCAGAGGATCTTGTCTTGCTCGCCTCCCCATCTGCTCATTTGCATTTACCACTGACACAATGTCTGTGTGGACTAGAAATATCAGGTGTGTTCGATGGAGATAGTATTCCCACACAGCTGTAGGAGCTTAAAATAGTGTCCAAATCTATTTTGATCAGAAATGACGACGTCCTGGTAGACAATTGCTTTGTTTGAGATCTGAGTAAACCAAAGCTGGTAAATTCACCAGATGTCAGAACACGAGTTGAGGGCTGGAAGACATGCAAGACAAGTTGTTTATGTTAGGGTTCAACCAATGTGGCATTTTGAAGGCCGATGCCACTATTTTTGTATTGAAGCTGCCGATAGTCGATATTCAATATCTTTACATTGGAACATTGCTATGGACCAAAAATGACAAGAATTCACGTTGATCACCAGCAGTATGAGCAAAAAAAATCCATGTGTTATTTTCCAGTGTTTGTCATCACAACAGCAAAGAATTGACGCTGGTTCCTATCTTTTTGAAAGGTCTGGCATGCCAAAGGAACAGGGGCATTTTAAGGACTGGGTCACCCGTAGCACCTCCAAGAATGCCAAGGATAAGAGCAACAGCGCCACCCTGCGGACGTCTCAGGGTGGCACCCACAGGGACCCGGCTGGAATGGGCGACATGAGCAGCAGGATGTCGCGCTGTGACTCAGAGAAGGACTCAGGGTACTCAGGTGAGCACAGGTTTTGGAGGCCAATGGCGACATTTTTGTGTTGAAGCTGTCGATAGCCAATATTTTTTGCCAGTTTTCAACATCTTTAAATGTTTACATTTTTATTCTACAAATGACAAGTACCTCCACATCCCTGCCTACTTTTCTCTGTCTTCAATTCATCTCTTCATCTCTTGCTTTTCCACTACTACACTTTACTCTTCCTGCTACTATTTTACTTACCTTCTGTTTCTCTCCCCAAACCTCTCCCCGACCCTCTAAACCTCCTCTTCCTCTTGGTCTGCCTCAGAGGCTGGCTCAGACTCGGTGCAGACTGATGTCGATGACCAGCGCAGCAGTGTGAGCGAACCTCACAGGGAAAGCAGCCTAAACGCTACCAGCCACCGCATGCCTCCTTACGAGGAGCTCACGCCCATCTATGTCATCAAAAACCTGGTGGTGAAGCCGGTGAGCTATTCCGTTACCAATAACAATGTGCCTTTTTCATGCGTTTTATGTACAGAGTTGTTACCTGTACAGAGATGTACAACCATAAGTAGAGCTTATGATTTTTTAGTACTGTTTTTTATGTTCAAAGATTAAATATTAGAAACCAAATAGGAATCTCTGAACCATTTTCCATTTTCACATAATTTCTGATAGTAGCATTCCAACATTTTTAAAAACATTTTTCAATGCATATTATCAAGATAGTAGATAGATAGATAACTTAAACGTTATCAGTTGTACCATCATGTTAAATGTGTTGCACAGTCGTACAAACAATTGTGAGTTTTTTTTTTGTCTTTTGGCAGACTACCATGTATTATTCAGTTTTGTGTTACTGAATACAACATTGTCTGCTATTTTACTCTACAATCTCTATCCTTACTCTCTTCTGTTAACTAAATTCTTTGCTGGTCTCATTTGTTTTTCATTTTTGTGTCAGTGTTTCCTCCTACTTATCTCTTTGTGACCTTAACCTCTTCCCCATTTTTTTGCTCTTTCTCTTACTCTGGTCTCCAATTGCTGTTCACAAAAACCTCCCCACTCACAACCTCCTGGTGGTACAGTCCAGACGGGATCAGCTTCTGCATGGCCCCCTAGCATGGGGGGGAGGTTGGCACGGCATTACTGGTGCCAAGGCTCCCACCCAGCTCTTACTGATCCAGCAGCCAGCGATACCTGCCCCTTCCTCTTCCTCTCCCACCCCTAATCCTTCCCCCAGTCTAGCTAAACCACAAGGTCAAACTAAGAAAGGAGGCAGTCGCAGCAACAAGAACCACAGCAGCAAGAACTCATATCTCCCTATCCTCAATTCTTACCCCCGCATTGCCCCCCACCCCAGGAAAGAGAGCCACGAGGAGGGCAAGGGTGCCACTGGGGTAGGGAGGGTTAAGGAGAGTTGCAGTGAGGGCCAGAGCCAGAGCAAGAGGGTGTGCACTGAAGAAGAGAAGTGGGGGGCTGTATCGACCACCAGCCAACTCCTGAAGCCCCACCACACAGAGGGCAGAGTCCATTCCCATTCTCAGCATAAAGTCAGAGGTGGCCACGCCTCCTTCCCCAACCCACCTCACTGCCCGCTGCCTGGCCACGCCTCCTCCTCCACTACCACCTATCCCAAATCTCACCGCTGCCACCAAAGTTCCCGCTCTGACAGTGTGGGCTCGCCCTCCGTCTCTAGCTCCCAGATGCCCTCCCCTCCTTTCTCCTCCGACTCTCCTGCCTCCTCTGTCACGCACAGCCCCTACCGCCCAGCCCCCGAGGCAGCAGAAGGCAGTTCCCTTTCAGACCCCCAGTCCGAGTGTTTGTCCATACACCAGCGGCGGTTCCTCAACACAGCAGAGCTCCTGAACCAGACGGGCCTACTGGCCATCATGCTACGCGCCAAGGAGCTGCTGAAGCAGAACGCTGCCACTGAGAGGGAAATCGCTCAGCTCCGTCAGCATGCCCATCTCCTATGCCAGGTAGCCCAGGCCGGCCAGCAAGGCTCCAACAGCCTTGACAAACTCCTCCAGGCCATGACTGAGACAGGCTCCTACCCCCACCTAGACCTGAATCAGCTCAAAGCCATTAGCAGCAACCACCAACAGAGCAAGACCAGAGATGAGGATAACAAAGAGAGGGCTAGCAACGGAAGAAACAATAAGGCACATACTAACCCACTGCAAAACCTGTTGTCTTTACGTAACATAGATGATGAAACATCGCCGCCCTCTCCACTGTTCGCCCCCTCGCCAGAAGCACAAGGAACAGAGTACCCTGATGGCCTATCAGACGTGTTCTCGGCCTCCCATTCAACTTTTCGTCCCAGACCTGTTCCTGAACAGGGACGTAGACAAGCAGGCATGTATAAGGACCTAACTGATCTGACTATGTCCCCAGAGACCTCTACACATAATAAGTATCTACTCTAGCTCCTGGGGGAGAATGGCAAGGATGAGGAATGATCGGCAGTGAGTGGACCTAGCAATACTGGGTGTAACATGATTTTTTTTTCAAGATAACATTGAATTTGATTGGTATATCTAAAGGCTAAAATGAAGATTGTTTCCTTTTCATGTGATGATTAACAGTTGAATATGATTTTCATTCACTTTTTAGTCAGGGATTTCAGAATTGCAAACAAGTCATATATTCTCCATAGTCTCCATATTTGCCTTTAGTGGCTAACATTGAGGTGACCACACACACACACAGTCAGTGATGGAGTCCAATATGTAACAAGAAGTATATATTTACTTGAAGTGCATCAGTTGATGTAAGTGACAGAAACTGTTGTGAATGAAACATGAATCATCTGCTGTAGTTATTACCAATCAAGTTCACTTTCTGTGTAGATTGCATCGTGTTTTAGTCAAAATGTGCTGCTTGTTGAATTTTGATTGAAACCTTTGACAAAAGAGATCACTTCACATAGGGGTTGACAAAATTTCAACATGTGCAACATTACGTAATGCACCCTCTGGTGGCCATATTGGAGGTCCTCAGCTTTTGAGCAACAATGGCTGAGAACAGCTGATTGCATTTCTAACTGTATTTAATTTGGCTGTCAAAATTTACATAATGACATGATTACATACATGGTTAAGTCCTGTGCTGTTTTTGACTGTTAAATATAATTGATTTTGTGTTTAGATAATGCTAGCTTGTTAGCTAGCAAACATATTATCTGGTCAGCTAGCCACTGTCTTGTAAACACATCTGATTTGCACACTAGCTAACATATATCGAGTAGAAGCAGGCTTTAGCAGTGACTAGTTGCATGTTAACATTAATATTGGTTGCTTTGCTACATTAGCCTGCTGGCTAGTTAGCTAACTAACAGTTTGTTCAGGTTAACTGAGCTGACTCTTCTCAAGCTACAACTCACTTTTTACATTTACTGTGAAACAGTAACCTAAACAAATCTACCTTACTTCACTTTTACTTAAATTGTTGCTAAATGGATCTACACCCACACCACAATAATATTTTTCAGGTATCTCTTGTTTGCTAGCCTTTATTTATTTATCCTTTATCCTCCAAATGACCAACATGATGGTGCCAGCCGTGGTTACTAAGATTGGTGATTGCCAGCAATCAAGGTTTACTTCACACATAGATGAATGGCATAGATGAATGGTTAATGATCCTCTGGTACAGGGTATGTGTCTAAATGAGATTATCAGGAGGAATCTATTCTTTAGTTGTGTCTGATGCATGGTGTGGCTACTGACCTTGTACACAGTAGTTGTACTCAATGGATTTCTGAATGAAAATGTTTTACTCTATTGAAATACAATCTTGCCTCTTGGATTATCTGGATTCATTTTGGATTTTCTCCCTTACTCATGTATGAAAGGCTGGTGTGTGCATGTGTGTGTATGTGCAGGTTTGTGTCGGTGTGTGTGTGTGTGTACAGATCTATGATGCATTAGCTTGTAGAACATGAATTTGATTAAAAATTATATTGATTATAGAGCAGGGAAATTGATATAGATTGATTGTAGCTATGAGATATTGATTGTGCTTACTGTATAACTGGAAGTAATTGTGTTTAAAGAGATGGACCTTTTTTTCATATGCTCTCGAAACACTCTTAACAATAAAACCACTGACTTACGAATAGATCTCTTGTTGACATTTGTTGTTCATTCAAGCAATGTTTTGGCTGTTATATGCCTGGGTGCAAGAGCAAAATACCTCACAAGTGAAATGCAGACAAAACCACTAAGGTTTATTTAAGGTTAAAAGACATTAACCATATGTATTAACAGAGAAAAGAAAAAAGTATGTGCCATTTACTAATAGTACATTTACACTGACTAGGTTCTAGCTGATAGAAAGGCCATAGTATATTTATGTCATAAGATCAGAAATCTTATGACAAAATATAAGATCAGAGATCTTTTATTTCTGATCTCTGATCATAAGATCAGAGATCTTATGACAAAGAGATCATTTTTAATTCATGCACTGACATGGCAATTCTTGATACAAGTACTTACAGTCAGCAAAACACTGGCATACAATGTTGTGGAGCTGGAAAAGGTTTGTTCACGTGTGTTATTTGTAAACTCTGGAGCATGAAGACCTTGTATTTTAAGTTATTATGGGACTGCAGGATTATTTTCTATATGCAAGTCATAGAAATACTCACAATCAATTTACTCCAAAAAAAGGTTTGGTCAATAATTTAGGGTCAGATAGGAGGAAAATATAACTGGTTAGCTGAACAAGTCATAATTTAAACTACACAAATTCATATCCTGAGAGCTTATTTTACTGTGTTCTGCCTTTGAACCAGATAAAGGTCTTAATTATACAGCCAAAAATTCAATAAAAAAAATCAATTGTTATGCAACATTTGTTTTCCTCTCAGACAAAACAAAATATTGAAGCAGGCATGAGATTAGATTTGAGCCGA
>CABFOQ010021970.1:0-17439 GCA_900660455.1 Gephyroberyx darwinii | reverse complement strand
ATAATCATTGTCATTGGAAGGGGGGGAAACTGATCATCCACCGAGTTCAAACGCGGTACTGCATCCCGCTTGGCGTCCCGTTACCTCAAGCACACCTCCCTGTCTGCTGCTGTTCTTTGTTTTGTCCTGCAGGACTGACATGCTTGGCAGCGTGGTGAGCTTTGATTGCCAGTAAATTCACGTTATTCAATTAACACACAGCCTTGTTTGAGCTATTGTGACACGCTAACAACCAGGGAACTGCCTTTATGCTAAAACACATGCCACTTAAAGCATGTACCTGAGAAAACATGTTTTAAAGCTGCCGATAGATGATGCTTTGTGCAAATATCTTTACGATGAACCATTTTCATTCAAAAAAAATTGCAAATATTCAGTGTTTCCTTCAGAATGGAAAAGCCTCTGAAACATTTAGACCATCATGGGACACTAAAACTCTCCACTGAAACCCAGACTAACGAAATTCTTCTGGTTGAGTTAGCAGCTCCTTGCGGCAGAGTGACCCACTACACCTATTCAATGGTACGGGGGAAACTATTACCAAATTTAAAATAATTTATGTACAAATACACATAATTGAACAAATAAATAAATTGGCTTCCTAGACAGTTTGTATGTAGTTGTGGTCATCGGAGGTGTAGTAGGATGTTTGGATGTGTTCTGATGCTCTGTCAGCATTAGAAGATGCTGTATGTTATATCTATGATCAGTCAGTCCATTCTTCTCTGTCTGTTTGCTTTTGTTGTCCTCTGAATCGCTGAACAGGCTCTATCTGCCTTTCATCCCATCTATTCAATTAGGTCTAGGCCTTGGCCTGCTCTCTCTCTCTCTCTCTCTCTCTCTCTCTCTCTCTCTCTCTCATTCTTCCTCAGTTTCCTACGTCCTATGTGTATAGGCTCTCTGATTTCTCTTTCCTATTCTACATTTTTCCCCTCTATTTTCTCTCTCCAGCACAAACTAGAAACCTCTTTCTGTGTCGGAGTGCTCCAGAAACCTACAGCATGTGTGTGATTAAAGGTGCTATGTGTCACATTTGTAAGCATCAATATATCATTGTGAAATGAATAGTGCTACCTTGGTATAATTACCGTAAACAAATGAGACCATGGTGAAGATGATTGGTAGCCTCTATCTCACACCAGTGGTGCTAGTGTTTCTCAGAATAAAGACTAAATGTTCCACAAACCCCTTGGCTCCCTGTCCCCCCTTTGTCTTTACTGAAGAGGATCAACATGTTGTAAGTGATTTTTCCATTTTCCTTTCTCTCCTTCCTCCATCTGCCGTTGCCAGAAACTCTTTAGCTTTAGCTCCGTTAGCGCTGGAAGAACAGCTCCCTCTTCCTGTTTTTGTGCCGTAAAGCAATACAGCAGATTTCCCACCAAATCCGACCCGGTGGCCACAATGTAAAATGCAGCGTAGAGGCCGGCGGGGGCTGCCAGTCTTCTAGTGATGTATCTCTGTGTGGTTCTACGGTATTTCTACATGTACACATTTCAAAGAGAGATGTCAAAATAGAGATTGAGTGTGTGTGGGAGATGTAAGGAGGCAAAGCACGGGGGGGCGAGTGACACACTGACATGGAAAGACATTTCTTTCCTAACAGTTCATCCTCGCTTCCTGACAGGATCTGCTGTAAAATGACCCAACACACACACACACACACACACACACGCCCTAACATGAAACACTAGATGCATGTACAGGATAATGTGAAGTATAGCGATAGTGCTTCTCTCCATTGAGGCAACACAGACATATGAGATAGATGCAAGATAGCACAGACCAAGATCTAGCATGGAATATTATATCCCACCAAATTTGTACCGTTTGCAGTCACACACACACACACACACACACACACACACACACACACATATATACATACACATTTTAACAGCCCCTGACAGGTAATACAGCCTTGAACCTCCGACCCCTTTCTGTTGTGTTTTTCTGTGTGTGTGTGTGCGTGTGTGTGCTGCAGTAACAGAACAAAGGATTCTTTTGTGCAGCACGCCTGTGGCTGCAGAATCTCCTCCCCTGCCTAAACTTTTTGTGTTGCATGTATGTTCATGTGTGCTGCCTACATGTATGTGTTGCTCATTGTTTATCCAGTGAGCTCGGTTCATTTTCTCTGTGTTTTTGCGTCCCTGCGGACTGCAGCGTCAGCCCCAGGCCGGGCCGACTCCAGGCCTCCTGCTTTTTGTCAGATCCCACCGGCCTGTCTCTCTCCTCCGGCTGTGATCTAATGGACTTCTACTGCTACCAGTGCTCATGCCGTTCTTGACACTTCCCTGCAACAGCTACGCTAGCGTTGTCACGATAGACTAGACTAGAATGTTGACTTTCATACCAAGTTTAAAGCTGCAGTAAAGTATGATTTTTTGTAATGTGGAAATAAAAGTCTTATTAATCTGGATCACAGAGTGGGGCTGCAAGAGAGAAGAGCATAATTGAGAGGCTGTGGATTCATCCTATTTGGCCAAATGAAATTCTGGTGTCAGGTATGGTTACTGGTGACTAGTCGTCTCCACACATGAAGTGACGCATCAAAACTTGTAAAATCCTAAACAGCAGCACGCTGGACTCACCAAAGTTAGATCTTTTGTCTCTCTCGTCCCTTTGGTATCTTTTGGTATAAAGCCTCACAAACCTGCCAGGTTGGTAAACATGAGCGTGCTGTGTGCAGTTTGATGTCACGTTACAGGATTTCTGGGTACTGACGTTCTTAAATTTAAAGCAGTTAGCTGTTGCTGCTATTTGGGGACGCCGACATGCAAAATTGCCTAGTGCAGCTGCCTAGTATTGAGTATAGAAATTCAACCCCATAGCAAACAAGAAAAACCATCAAGCAATGTGTCGCTCGACTTTGTAGCAACTTTTACACAGTGGGTTTTTGATGTCGGTTGGGTTTCCGTCTTTGTTGGCTCTGTAAGCGAAATAGTTCCATATTTGGCTGCTGGCACAAGTCGGCTTAGGTGGATTAGATTCAGTTCAAAGCGTGGTGGACTGTTACAGCTGTGTGACTCTGTTGAATTTTGCATTGACTGTTGCAGTCCAATGTCAAGACTGCAGCTCTGTCAATTACAATCCTTCTTCTTTCAACCGTTCCTATCCCCATGAATACACCCTCTGGAGGTGACGCCGAAAATAGAATTTCAGCTTGCACGTTTTGTGAAAGTGAAATCAAATCCAATATTGGATTTTCGCAACTCTAACAAAGTAGTATTGCAATTTTGGTTATTGCGACTAAGTTACATGACTGTGCATGCATGCAGCACGCACATACACGCCAACGTCGAGAACACACACACATACAGCACATAGCCAATGTAATCCCATCGTCTCTCCCTGCCCATCCCCGCGTCCCGTGTTTGTTTGTGTTGTATCTGGTTCCCAGTGCCATATGCTATCCGCGGCCATTGGTATCACACTCTGCGGCAGGCCATCAGTAGCCTGCTGTTCTCAGGGCTGGGCTCCTCTTGTCTAAACAATGACTACACTGACAAACAGTCATGGTGTAGTCAAAGCGCTGGAGTTCATGACGAAAGTTTCCAAGGAGAGTTTCTCATATTATTTTACTGATCCACTTTCCCCGGACGCTGCACCTCCATTACCCCCCCAAGCTCCGCCACAGCCGGCAGCCACCCAGGGAACGCTTCCTTTGAAAGCATTGAGAGCTGCTCCACTGCTGCGATGCATTAGCATTGCATTGTGTCACGTCTGATGTCAGTGTCCAAGCTCAAACATTGCTGAGATTCAAGCTTTGATGGAGGACACTCGCATTCATGCATTCGACACTCCACATAGGCTGTCACATTCAATTAAAAAGGCCTATACGTAACATACTGCAAAAAAAATTTGACCTACTATACATGTGTCTTCTTGTTTGTGGCTGTATTTTGTTTTGTAGCTTTTGTTTACATTTGTACTTACCAAACCTGTTTTGCCACATTGTTGGAAAATTCAATGCTTCCTTCCATGTGTGCAGTAGCGACTGTCTTGGCTTGAACGAGAACTCCCGAAACACATATTTCGGGGCTCCCCTCCCCGATTTTCGGTGCAGTTGACAGCCCCATCGGAGATACCAGCCCTTCCTTTTCCCACCTTACGCTGCCGCTCTTTCTCTCATTCCTGGCATCCACGCCAGCCTTCCCCCTACCCCTGGCCCACGCTCTTGTAAGGGGTTCCAGATCCCATCGTACCTTGATATTAATTACTGGATGCTCCAGCGCCGGAGGAAGATGCAGACGGAGCTTGAGGTTTGTTTTTCTGTCACTTGAAGAAAGTCGCACCTGTTTAGGGGACGCAGAAATCCGTTCTTATTCATTTAGACAACTCAGCCTTTTGTGGTAGGTTCCCCTACTCTGCATGCCTTGAAGCCATGTTTTTATTAGCTTGTATCGGGTTTCTCCACCGCTCCAAGTTTTCCTCCTTCACTTCACTTTACCCTCACCTCTCAATCGTTTCTCATTCGCCACCATTTTCAATCACCCACTGCTCCTCAGAAACCTCCTCATTGACCACAGTCAGGCCAGTTGTCATTGGCTGAGGAAAGATTGTCTTCCAATGCATGCAGGACTTACATTCCTAAAAACCTGGTGAACTTCAAGTGCAGCTAAGACTGATTGCTCCTACGTCAACCTGCTGCACCAACAGTCCTTGGTAGGGTTAGACTGATATAGGCCGATACAGGCCTTTTACTGAAAATATGATCTGGCCCAGTCACTGTCGTCCACGTCTCATATGATGCTGTTTGATTACATAATTATTGTATAATTGATCAATACTACTCTGGTTGTCACTGAAGCCCTTAACTAAATTGATTCTAATGTAATGTTCAGATTCCACCAATTGCAAGTTTTATTATTATTATTGGCACAAAATATCAGCTTCAGCCCAAAAGTATCAGCACTGATAGTATTTAGCAAAGCAACTGATGTTAATGTGACTACTAGCCACTGCTAACGCTAGCTTCTACTCGCTACGTTCGCTAGTGTTCTAATCAAATGTGTTAACAACAAGACATGATAGTCAGCTGATACTAGGGTTAGCTAGCTAACAAGCTGACATTATCTGAACACAAAATCAATCAGATGTATCAGTGATGAAATGAAATCAGTTCCCAGTCAAAAAAACTGTGTAGACATCGATATTGTTGTAGTGGCCACATGAGGATAAAGCATCAATATGTAGACTGGAGATGTTAAACTAATATCAAGTCTCAGAAAAGGGGTTGGTGGGGCTGCACTGGCTCTAAATATTAACTTATTATGTGTGCACATTTTATACATGTTTGCACACTTTTTATGCAACTTGCATGCACATTTAATATATATATATGACCTGCTATTGTGTGCGAACGACTGGATATTTCACTACCAATACCAATCGCAAAATCCTTTTTTTCTCTACAGGACGACCTCCACTACGGTCGCCAGAGGGTGTGTTACGTCACCTGAAAGGCTCTATCTACCATATGGTTTTGTCTGACTGAAACATGAGAGGCTCGACATTGGACTTCATGTGAACGAGTAAGTGAAATGAATTCCTCCCTGTGTCTTATTTTGTCAGGTCTTGCTTCATTAAGACCTGATTGGCACAGGTAGTTATTTTTGACTACCTCATCGATCTGGCTCCGTGGGAAGAGGTTCTCATCGTAGGCGACTCTGATGCTTGTCCTGAAACCAACCTGTAATCATTTTATGCACTGTGCCTGTTTAAAAAAAGAGATTTAAAAAAAAGAAAGAAAACGAGACGCTCCTTCGCCCTCCTGTCCTAGAAATTCTCTTTTAACTGCCACTGCGTATTCTGTTTGAAGCCCGGGCCTGACAGCTTCATTTGTGAAGTGTCTCAATTAGGCAAAATATTTCTGCCGACGTATCTCGTACGCCCAGACTGTCTCCCTAGAACATGAAAGTCTGGGCTTAAGGAAGTCATCACGCAGCTCGGCAGAGAGAGACAGCAACGCATGCACACACCAACACACACACACATGCAAACACTAAAAATAGAGGCTGCTATCCTGCTAACGCTGGTTAACGCTGCTCGCCCCAGACAGTTGGATTTGCATATCTTTAATGTGCTTTTTTCTCCTCTCTCTCTCTCTCTCTCTCTCTCTCTCTCTCTCTCTCTCTCTCCCTCTCTTTCTCTCTTGTGTGAAACAGTCTGGTCTCTTATAGGAATTCTCAGGAGGGTTTTCAGTGCATGTAGGCAGGGAGCTTTTTGTATCAGGAAAAGCAAGAAAAAAGCAGGCCTGAAAAGATTTCAACAATTGTGGTAATTAGAGATTTTGGAAAGGGTCCCCCCCACCTCCTCTGCCCCCTCTGCCTCATTCTGTCTCTCTCTCTGTCTGTCTGTCTCTCTCGATCTCTCTCTCTCAGGTCTTTCAGGCCTATTGGCCAATGTAATGGTCTCCATCTGGTCTGTGAGGGGGGGAAGAAAGGTATTGAGTCCCTGAGCTGTATAGGACGGCCATCTGGGCAAGGCCACTCCCACAGCTCTGATGCCACTTCTCAACTGTCCCAACCGCCGACCGGCCGACCGGCCTGGTTAGCTACCATCACGGTCCAGCGTCGGTCACAATAACAACAATAGGACGTGGCCCATTTATTCCATTAAGCCCTGCTACATGGGAGTTTTCCAATAAATACTCAACACACATCTCAGTTAGCGAGGATCATAACGTCACTCTGTTAGCATGCACATTAGTATTTGCAGAAAGCTTGTTAGTTCACTTGGAATTCCATTGAATGCCACTACCTTAAATTTGACCATTTTCATGCTCAAACATTACAAGTATTCAGTGTTTGTCCTTGAATTTTATTCTTGGCAGGGTGCAACGGCCTTAACATCCACTGACAGAAAAAAGTAATTTTAATTTTGTGTGGTAAACCCTAGATCCTCTTAAGTTCAGCACTTGCACGTTCCCCTTTTTCTACAGTTGGACCGATATGGGGTTTGTACAAATACTGATATGTTTTGGATTGAAGCTCCTGATAGTGTTATCTGACCATTTTTCATTTTATTCTTGCCAGGGTTGAAAAGCCTCTGAAGCAGCATTTAGACCACGGGGCACTAAAACTCTCCACTGAAACCCGTACCAACTGATGCTAATACTATTTCTAACAAAACATAGTCACGCATACTTGTGCCCAATTCAATCAAAATGTCTCATTAGAATTAATTCAGGTTAAGGGATAAATCAATTCTACAATAAATCAATCCAAGATCAATTCTACAATAAATATGTAATCAAAAACTATCTATCATATCACAGATGGACGATGCCGATTGGCTGATATCCAATATTTAATAAAAGGCCAGTTTCATCCTGATATATGCTATATGGCCAAAAGTCAGTGGACACCCCCACTAATTATTGAGTTCAGGTGTTTCAGCCACCCTGTTTTTCAGGGTTTGGGCTTGGCCCCTTAGTTCCAGTGAAGGGTGATCTTAATGCTACAGGATAAAAAGACATTTTAGCTAATTGGGCGCTTTCAACTTTGTGGCAACAGTTTGGGGAAGGCCCTTTGCTGTTCCAGCATGACTGTGACCCTGTGCACAAAGCGAAGTTCATGATGACATGGTTAGACGAGTCTGATGTCTGATGCATTGGCCTGCACAGAGCCCTGACCTCAACCCCATTGAACACCTTTGGAAGGAAGTAGAACGCCGATTGTGAGCCAGGCCTTCTTGTCCAACATCACTGCCTGACCTAACAAATGCTCTTTTGGCTGAATGGGCAGAAATTCCCACAGACACTCTCCAAAGGCTTGTGGAAAGCCTTCCCAGAAGAGTGGCGGCTGTTATAGCCGCAAAGTGGGGTCCAACTCCATATTAATGCCCCTGGTTTTAGAATGGGATGTCCAGCAAGCTCATATAGGTGTGATGGTCAGGTGTCCACTGACATTTGGCCATATAGTGTATCATTCCACCTCTAGTTAGTACAGTGCCATGCCATCTGATCAGGGCTGTATTTCAGCAGAGGCTCTGCAAATGATATTACAGAAAGTGAAACTCTTTCACGTAAGCGGACTCAGCGATGAGGCTTTGTAACGATATATGGTAAACACTTTACCAGACCACTCAAATAAATGTGTTGAACCAAACACATAGCAGTATGCGAGACCCGGAGTCTGAGCTGTTTATTTGTCAAATAACTCGCAGCAGCTGAAATGTCCAATAATCTAAACACAGCTTGACTTCCTTAAGACTCTCCAAATACAAACAATCCATCCTGTCGGAGCTAACTGGATGCAGTGTATTTATTCTTTCCCCATTTCAAAATAAAGCTTCCCGCCGATGTGTTGGTCCTAACTGGATTATTTATCATTTAAAATGAAGCTTTTTATCTGTGACAGGTATTGTCAGATTGAACCTATTTGGAGTTCCTAAACAAGCAGTCTGTAAAACCTGGGCGGAAAGTGAATTATTGTGGCCCTGCCCATCTGGGAAGCCTCCGCCTCTAGATACCAAAAAAACAAAGAATCACAATGAATTGCTTTTGGTTGCAGTAATCTCTCTGGGATCACAAAGACAAATAAATATGCCGGTAATATCCAGCTCCTCAGTATCGAAATATGCTTGAAAGCAGATTATTCGTCGATTACATGAGTAAACTAAGTGCCGGTCCTCTTTAAATCTTGGCGACTGGGCCTGACAGATATGGCCGTTGAGTTCAAGTCCCGGGTCCTTGGGAGTTGGGACCTTGGCCCACAGCAAGATGAATGTTTATCCCTAAATAGCCAGCATTTAACAGTGACCAAAGATAGCATATAGCAAAAATAGTCTTCTCTATCATCACACCAATTTGAGATGCGATGTTGACACATTGAACCTAATTCAAGATTAAAACACAAAAAACTCTCTAGATTAATACATTTGGTAAGGAGATGTAATTTATCTGTATTTATTTTTAATTTATCAAGATAAAGGATTTGCACTGCAACCTAGGTGGTCAGGGTTATTTCTAGCACTCGACCAATATGAGCTTTTGGAGGCCGATACTGATACTGTTGTATTGCATTGTACTGTACGTATTGAAGCTGCCGATAGCCGATACTTAGTGCTGATATTTCATGCCAAAAAAATTTCAATGATTCGTTGTTAGCCCCCAAATTTTGTTTTCTGTGGAAAAGCCCATGGCCTAAACAGCATTTAGGCCATGATGTGACACTAAAACTCTCCATTGAAAGCCATTTTTAGGTTTTAGGTATTAGGTTTTACAGACTGCCACTCCTGAAGCTGTTGAGGAAAATCATATCCTCATCTCCTCATCAAGACTGATATATCAGTCTAACCCTAGTAACTGGGTCCTCGTGGACTAGACAAGGACTAGAATGTATGACGGGGCTGCTGTCAACTTCACCAGTTTGATTTTCACTTACCAAACACGTGAGTTGATGGTACGTGCCATTCCAACCTCTAAAATCCGCCAGCCGTTTTATCTCCAATTCCTCTCTATTTTGTTGCTCAAGCTCAAGGTTGACTGGGCTCATTTTTTGTGAGATCTGTTGGGTAAAAACGTCAGGAGAGTAATACTGTAGCTAGCTTTTTTTCCACAGTTTGACTTTTCAACACATCGGTTTTGTTTTCACAGGATGTTTTGAATGGAAATGACTGAAATGACTGTTAATAAAAAAACGAAACTATGACCTCCATTCAGTGAACATAATAAGGAAAATAACCTCAGGTGTTAGACAAAAATCAAACATACTTTCAGAAAAAGATTAATTTATGCTTTTTTCTTTCTTTATTAAAGCTGCAACTTCAAATAGTAGCGAGGGTTGAAAACTATTCAGAAATCCTGTAAGGTGACGTCAGTGAAGTGCACACAGCACGCTCATGTTGGCCAACCTGGCCGATCTGTGATGCTTTATGCCAAAGGGACTTTCTCTGGACGGAGTGTGCAGGATTTGACTATTAAGGTTCGATTCGTCACTTCCAGTGAGCGCATAAGTGACCGTACCATCACACATTATTTGGGGGCGAACAGAATGGATCTACGGTGTCCCAACTAGTGAGGATGGGACACTCTTCTCTGTTTCAATGATGATGGGTTCATTTTTACATTGCAGTCTTACCCAGTGCAGCTATTAAAGACCCTATCCTCATATAACTTAGACCAGTTTGGTATGATAAAGTTCAGGCCTGTCAGTTTGCTCCTCATCAGTCGGTCTTTCTTTCTTTCTTGGTTTCTGTGTCTCATGTTTGATTGCCTGTCTGTCTGCAATCTGTCTGTCCCTCTGTTAGTCTTAACTGCAGTCAGTCGGTCAGTAGAAGAACGCCGGGCATGGTGCCAGCCAGTCAGGGCGCCAGTTGGGCAGTCCGTCACTGGCGTTGAAGACATGCTATCCATCCGAGTGTATCTGTCTGGCTTAGATGCCTCCCCAGACCCCCAACTCCACCCCACCCACACAGAGCCCTTATTCCCTGCCCCAGCCACCACCGGGGGCCCTGGGTAAAGTGCTCAGGGGCTCTTTCTTGCTTTATCAGCATGGCACACACAGGCATCCAGCACACTGCTGTAGGTCTCTTAAAACATACACAAATAAATGAGGAGGGTGATGAAAATAACTACTCTCTCATCTCCAGCCAAGCTGCCCTGCTGATCAGGTCATTGTCTTTAAAGAGACACGGGGCCAGGGAAAGCAGGCTGCTACTGACCTCCAAGGTCTTTTTTTTTTTTTTTTTAAATGATACAGAGTCAGCAAAGTTCCTTTTGCTCTCTTGTACTATAAAGTAGATGAAAGGCTCCATAGCAGCTTAAAAGGACAGCTTGTTTCCCAGAATACTTAGCCAGCTAATGCACTTGGACTAAAAATACAGCTGTTGCCTTTGTTGTATGTATGGAATATGGAGTCAAAACTGTCCCGATAAAAGACATGAAACTCCTCAATCGGTTTCACCTTTAGTTTCACTTCAAAGGGCTTTTTCTTGCAACTGAAAGTATCAGTCAGTAATCTTTGGGCGTAATCTCCAATACACCTGCCTTTCCAATTCCCATCCGTAAAGGCTGTGAATTGCAGTAGATAATGGAGCCCCGTCGCCTGGCCCACGGCGGCCCTAGAGAGACGACCTGATTCTGTTTTGTACTTAAAGCGCTGAAGAGTTTCGTTGCCGGAGCTCCGTGCAGCAATCGGAAGGTCAAGTGCATCTAAATGACTGAGCGGGAGCTGTACTCCAAAGGACCGCGCTCATCGCCAGCGCCTTTCCTCGATCATCCAAAACTCGTACCACTCCGTTCCTCTCTCCTTCCCCCACCTCTTTGTCAATGAAATTGAATCATTTTCTGGAGAGGGAAGAAACTGGTGAATTTGCTATTGTCGTGATGGAGTTTCTGGATATTTGTGCTGAAATGCATCGAGCTAGGGTAAAAAAACAATGCAGGTTTCATATGGGGCGTCTCGTTTTAACTAGAGTTGTTTTCTGTTCCCGGCAGTAATCACGGGAGCTGCTGCTGTTGAAGGCTGAGGCCAGCGAGTGAGACGTACAAAAGGTAAGGCAATGACATTCACCATGCTGAATGGCTGCAAATCGCTCTGTTCTGCTCCCTCTCCATCTCTTACTTTTTTAATGTGGATGCCGATGGTGACTTTTGCTGTGGAATCATCCTTGACAGCTTTGCACATGATCTGCCGACATGTAAAGGCGTCCAGCCTTGAAAGTACAGTATTCATTGATTTTGAATACTGGCTCATACAGACGTGAAAATCAATGTCTTTCTTACGTCAGATGAACCACCCACGCTTCTTTCCAATCAAACCTTGGTTTTCCAGTGGTGTGAAATGCCTAAGGCTCGACTTTTGTCTTTTATTCTGGCGATAGAGAATGTTCACAATGCAAACAAAGCCCACTAGTGCCACGTGACCTGGGATTTGTGTGTGTGTGTGTGTGGCCAGAAAAGTACTGTACAGTACAAAGATTTCTTACCTCATGCCAATGGCATTCCCTGGGAGAAAGAACAGAAGCAGGGAGTGGGGGGTGGGGGCATTGGGAGCCCATGCCCTCTTGGGGAGCAATGAGGAGCCAGCATTAGTCCCATTTAAAACATTAAAGCATCCCAGCGGGAGGAGGAAAATGCAGAAGAAATGGAGGAGGGAATGAAGAAAGGTGGAAAAGAAATAGAAGAAATGAATGATTGTTTCCCCAAGCGTAAGGTAGGAAGTACACAGTTCAAGCATGCACATCCACCACTTTGTAGGCCTCCAGTTGCGCATTTCTTCAGTTGGATTTGAAGCATTAGAGCTCAGAGGATTTTGCAGCCAAATTGTGGTCTGCACCAAACTGATGAATCTCATTGTTGAAATACGATGTCAGAAACTTTGTCATTTAGCTTAAAGATGTGTTAGGCAACTCCACAACCTGGCAGCCCCAAATGGCAGCAAGAGATAACTGGAAATTTCTAATTAAAGTAAATGTCTTATTCGTGTGTGGGTGGTGGAGATGGTGGAAAGGTTCAGCCATCGCTGATGTTTCACCGCTGCTCAGGAGACAGCTCTGATGTCACACTTCAGTTTTGATTTGTCACTTCCTGTGTGGAGAAGATGAGGACAGGTAGGGTGAATCTATGGCGTCTCTGTTAGTGGGAATTGGACACTCTTGTTGCAGTTTCTGATTGCGTGAGTTTTAATATAAAAAGTATACCTAGTGCAACTTTAACGCTCGGCTGTTTCACTGGCTGTTTTGACGTATTTTAGAAGCAGCGTTATTAACATTCCTAATGTAGAGCCTTGCGGTTTCTGCTTCTCAAGGCCTTGGTTAGCGCTCTTTCAATCTGCCATGGTGAATAGCCTCTTCCTCCCAGCCTTTTGATTCTCCTTGTTCAGCTATTTGATCTCATTAACAGATTCTCTACATGTATACTGTTAACCTTTACCTTTACCGGCAAATGAGTGCTCAAGTGCTTTTCATTGAGCGGGTAGCCATCCCTATCATGCAGCTCATGGTACTTCATGTGTTCAGTAAAGCATGGAAGGGTGGGGGCGTTCTTCTTGTTCTTCCTCTATCTCTGCTTGCCATATACCTCTCAGAGGTATCGTCTGCGCTGGAGCGCTGGAACGCATTCAGAGGAAGGAATTATTGTTCTTCTTTAGGGCTTAAAGAGCTAGAGGAAGTTGTAGTCAACGCAGCTCCCCCTCCTCCTTCCTGCCTTCGCCTTCCTCTCGCTCGTTATCATCTGTCTATAATATTAAGTGCTTTGCGATGTGCCCGCACGGCCATACGCACCAGAGGACCGAGTAATTTGCATGACAAATGATAAGCAGTTGAAGCAGGAGCACTGTTGTACCATGTTTTCCAGTAGGGATAGACAGATAAACTGGCTTACCGATATATCGTCTATATCGTATATGTCGTCTACCTCTGATGTGATGGATGTAGACTTGATCAATACTACACTGGTTGTATAAGATTTTCTCCTATAGGTTTTTATATTATTAGTAGTATCCTGGGTTTCAATGTGTTTTAGCGTCCTGTGGTTGAATACTTAAACCTTTTCCACCCTGCCAAGAATACAGTTTTACTTTTTTCTAATTTTTGGCATGAAAATGGACAAATTTACAGATATTGACATAAAATATCTGCTGTTGGGGGCTTCAAAACAAAAACATCAGCATCAGCCTTCAACAACCCTGGGGGGAGGGGTTTCCAGGGTGCCAAGGCGTGTACCCCGGAACCGCATCATCACCCCCCACCCCCAAAAAATGCCACAAAAATAACCTATTCAAAACAACCTATTTCCCAGGGACCAACAATCCCATCTCTACTTGCACAGCTCCTCCTTTCCTTTCGTCCTTGCCTGCCTCCTACCCTCTCCATGTCTCCAACGTCTGCTCCTCTTTATTATTCTCTCTGTCCTCCTCTTTTCCCCTCCTCTGCCTCCCCTACGTCTCCTCCTGCAGTTCGCCCCGCCCTTCATTTTCTCTTCTTCTTCATTCGGCTCATTCTTTCCCTTCTTGCTAGAAAGCATCCTTCTGCAACCCCCCCTCCTCCTTTCTGCCTCTCAATACCTCCTACCTCTTTGAATTTAGGTAATATAGCCTCTCTCTCTCTCTCCCTCTCTCTCCACATCTGGAGCGACTGCTGAGCCATCTCCTAAAATTCCTGGCATGTTTCTCTGCTAGGGCCAGGCATCCTCCGGCTGGCTGTCTCCACTCAGGATCCAGTGGCATAAATTACACCGTGTCCTTGCACAACCTATGCACATACACTATGCTAAGCTGTGGGCGTGCATTTCAAAGTCACCGTGGCGGCTAAATGCTGTACTAGTATACGATCAGGACTCCTATTGAGCCAGCAGCCTTTTTCACGTTGAACAAAAAGAGCGGTTTACGACACGCCAGCTTTATTCTGTTTAGCGCACGTTTATTAGAGGCTGGTGGCAAAGGATTAAATTGCATATTTCAACATCGTAGCATCGCTATGGATTATGTTGCCTTCTGTTGCGCTCGTCCTCTATCTGGTGCAAATCAACCCTCTTGGTGCCTCGAGCGGTAGTTTCAACAACTGTTGCTGTATACAAGTTCACCAAATCACAATTGCTAATTCAGGGGGGTTTTAGGGGGTCTTGACTAGCAAACGTTATACAGTGCCAGTAATTGGCGGGCATTTTCATTCACCATATCTGCTAAAATCCCTGTCCAAAATAATTTCAACCCACAAAATATCCTACAACCACAACATTGCTATAATAGAAGATATAAGACCCTCTATACAAAGATGCATTTAATGTCCTTTTTTTCTTCCTTTTCTTCCCTTTTCCTCCTTCCTCCTCGGTCATCCAGATGTGTGCCGTCTTTGCATGCGTTCCTGAATAACCCCGCAGCATGTGAAGCTCATTACTAAATAAGTAGCTGTCCATGTGTTATTTATTTTTTTCCTCTCCTTCTCCTTTGTTTTATTTAGCGAAGGCCACCCTTTCGCTGTAACGATGGCCTCCTAGCACATCCTGTGGCCCTCTGCCATTCGGATCTGCAGAGAGGACTTTCTGGCAAGGCTTAAGTCGAATTGCCCACTGTACTGAGCTGCACTTCTGTCTGATTAAGGCAGACCTGATTTGGGTAGAGGAAGGAGAGCACTGACATGGTGCTCGTTATAAGGGCGTTTACTGTTATTAATGCACCATTAACAGTGAACTCATGATTTAACGACTCCAGCGGTAAGTTCTTCAACCCCCGGAGGTATTTGTTGTCATCCCTGATTCACCAGCATTGTGTGGCGCGCAGAGGCCGTACATGAGTTCTTCTGCAGAATGCAACACCCAGAAACACGGGACGGTGGGGAGTGTTCAAGCACGCACCATTTTTATTCCTTTTTGCTTTCGGGATCACAGGCTGTCGAGCAAAAAGCAATAAACAGGCTTCTTGAGCAATACCTCTTTGCGCCGTTCCCTCCAGCCTCTGGTCTTTCTCCAGGCTTCTTTCCCTACTAACAAACAGCGCACACATAAAGGAGAGTTCATAAGGATAAAGTGCCACTTGTCTCTTCAGGCGTCCTGACCAACACCAGCTTTCCACAGTATGTTATGATCAGTTCATGTCATGTGGGAATAACCGTCAGAACGACCCGACGGTTAAAAGTGACAACGTGGAAGTGTTTGTGCGTTTAACTTCATTTGAAGCCGCCAAGACGCCACGATTGGTGTTTTCTGTAGAGTTTGGCTGCCACTGATTAGCTTTTTCACACTTAAAAAACATGCATTTAGTGAGTGATGCATTTGAGGTCACTGCATCAATTATTGCAATGTCAACCACAAATGAAAAATCCAGCAAGTGGTTGTGTCCTGCCATGGCATTTTAAGAGCTGCTATCACAAAATGATTCATGTAATGAAAATTGTTCATTTTATCTGAAATGTATATATAATTCCTTGCACTTGACCGCATGTAAGTCTGAGAAATTGGGATCCATCGCAAAACCCTGAGTTGTATGTACTCCCGGAAAGCTGAGGTGAACGGTATTTTCTAGAAGCTTGTATCTACCGTCTTTCCTGCGTCACCTGAATGTAACATTACAAGTCCAAGACTGGGATTACATTCTGAAATGTGATGATAATAATATGATCAATGTAATATCATAGTTGTGTTGTGTCTAGCTGCACTTTACGTAAGGTCCTGGACATCATTGTACCGTGTGTCAGTCTGCAAAGTCTCACTTATAGGCTCGCCAAAATATTTGTGCAGGTTTTGATATGATAAACAAATCAATAAAGCACTAACATAAGAACTGTTATTAAAGACAAAAATAGATACTGTAAAAAATATACATTTCATATGCAACATAAAGCGCAGAGGTAGTTTTTGCCCTCTTCTGCCTGTCATTAAAACAAAAAACTTCACATAATAAGAATTGTAGCCAAAAGGTACATGATTGGCCAGAAAAGTATACGCTAGTAGCTCTTGCAACACCAGAATCTGATTCTGACCTAGGATCTGTGAGGCATGTTATCCCTCTTTCCACTGTAAACTCTCGAGTAAATATCACAAAATAATCCGTAATCCATGCCCGTGAACCAAGGAATGTCTGGAGTATCTTGTCGTCCTGAGAGGGGCCCGCTGATGGCCTCCATGTCTCTCACGGGCTGATAGACGATAGGCGGCGTCAGCCTGCTTCCATCAACCTCTTGCTTACCACGAGATGATCTGTGCCCTGCGTATCCTCTGTAGCACAGCCAGTCATATCAAACCACACAGTGATTTTCTCCATTAAAATAATGGCACTCCGATATGTTTTCAGAGTGGACAGTCAGAGAGCGGTACAAGGTTTTTCAGCGAGGAGCTATGAATACAAAGTATTGCCCCGAGAAGCCAGGGAAATAGGCAGGCATTGCTCCAGACAACTTGGAGCTAGCCACAAAATAGGAGCCGCCATCTTCCACTAGTGGAAAAGAGCTCCTTGGCCTTCGTTTTGATCGCTTTGTGGGACAATCACAAGTCTTCAGCATGCATGGAGTGGATCCATTCGGAAAAGCTTTTTTCCCCTCACTGTTTTCCGGCCTGCACATATCCTCGCTCTCCCTTTTTCACGTTCAGAAACCTCTTCCTTCTGCCTCTTCCACTCTCGGACCCTCCTTGTGCCAATGCCAAAACGCCTAGCTGCTGCCTCACCGGGATTTTCCTCAGCGTACTTCACCACTTGTAGCTTAAATGTCATATTGTATTTTCTGATGGGTGCCCTGCTGCTGACCTGCTGTCTTCAGAAACATGCTTGATGTTCTTTTTCTATTTTCTCTTGTGAGATGCTACCAGAGATTTATCAGTTAGAACACAGCAAGCATTTGATGTATTAACAGGCAGTGCGAGATGCAGAATTCAAGTTTTCTACCAAAGCAATAATAATCTTTTCTTAAAGCATAAGGTAAAACAAATGCGCTCATTCTCTTTCTTGTTTTTCATCGCACCATCTCTGCAGCAGCGACGGCAGCGGCACCCAGACAGCGTCT
>CABFOQ010021969.1:22663-34200 GCA_900660455.1 Gephyroberyx darwinii | reverse complement strand
AGAGAGGGGAGGAGATAGAGAGAGGGGGGAGAGAGAAAGAGGACAGAGAGAAGGGGAGGAGAGAGGGAACGGGAGGAAGGAGCGAGGGAGGGAGACAGAAGAGGGGGGTGGGAGTAACAAGATGTAAAACATTACACATTGGAGTATTGTAGATAGGGAGTGAAAGGGAGGGAGGAGAGAGGATGCAGGAGGGGAACAGGAGGAGGAACGACTGGCTCAAAATGAAATGGAAATAGAGATGAGAGAGAAAGAGAGTTAGTAAAAAGGAAGAGTGTGGGGGGTGGTAGAGAGAGAAGAGGGAGGGAGAATCAGAGAGAGATGGAGGGAGATAGAGAGATTGGGAGGGGAAGAGGGTGTGAAGAGAGCGAGAGAGAAAAAACAACAAGAGAGACAGCGAATGAGGAAGGGTGTAAGAGTAGAACAATGGTGAGATGGATGTGAGCTGGTAGAGAGACAGAGAAAATCTCACCTGAGTAAATCACTTTTCTCAACGGTACTTTGCAGACATACAGAGAGGCAGGGACTAGGGACTAAAGCTGCTAAGGCTCATGTCATATCATGTATGTTACATGTTACATGCTACACCAGCCTCATCCAGAGCAGCTTGCAATGCGTGCGTAGGTAGGAGCCCAGTGTCACGATACACTGACAGTTGGGGGATTGAACATGTCATCTTCCAATTGCAGGACAGGCTCTCTAAACACTACAGGTTTCCCTGCAGGGTGATGTCATTGGTTCAAATCCGGTTAGATTCACAATTATTATATTTTGTGGACTTGGTCTTGATTGGCAGCCCTCCCTAAACCCATTAAATCCCTCCAATCAGCTTGGTTTTAAGCATCTGAAGTGGCACTCCCTGTCCCCTGGATCTTGAAGGGAAGGGATATTAATGGTTAGTAGTAATAGTTGAGCGGTCAAATCGTAATTTCTTCTCTCTGTGTGATCCTTATTGTTAGCCTTGTGGACTGCACAATGCAACACACCGAGGCTTTTTACGTCCCTATTTACACAGATATGTATCGTGTTTTGTGTTATGTTTGTCGTGTCTGTGTGTTCTGGTGGGTGTGTGAACTTAGATCAATCCCGATACGAGAGCACACAGCCCAGCAGGCGAAGCTCTAGTGGAATTCGATTACAGGAAGGAGCGGTACTGTTCTTCCTTTTCCACTGTGTGACTACAGCATTTTCAGTCAGACAAACAACACCTTCTTTTGAAAAAGCTAACTGGGAGAATGTGAACACGGTGCCAAGAAACATTTTCAGCAATATTATATCACATTTACTTCAGTTTTAAGCTACTGCAATGTCCTTCAGACTCAGCTTTTCTGATTTAACTCATTTGATTGTGATTGTGAGCTAAAGAATCACCATTGAGTAATGTTCTCCGCTGATTTCAAACTTTTTTGAAACTGTTGGATTTCTGTATTGATGCAAGAAACAACATAACAGTTTAGTCATTTACCTCATGTCCATAACAACTTACAGTGCAACTGTATAATTTCTGAATTCCATTATCGTAAGGAGTACAGTTAAAAACAAGCACTAGGGACAATAATACAATTAAAACTAGAAAAGGAGAAAGGATTTCATTTATTTTGATTTATTTATTCATTTATTGCAGTGGAGCATGGTCCCTAAACGGGACACCCACTAATGAGGTAATTGACTAACGAGATATCCAATCAGGAGCTGCAGCGCCAGAGGGCGGGAAGTCGGCTGCTGTCGACACGATCGAGTGCTTCCAATTCCGCACACACACACACACACACACACACATATATTCACACAAACACATGCTACAAGAAAGAATATTTGTTCATCACCAGCTGCCTTTGTACAAGCAATGTTGCTTGTGGGGAGTGTGTGCTTGTGTGACAGAGAGAGACAGAGTGTATATGAGTGTGTGTGTGCGCCTGTGTGTGTGTCTGTCTGTGTGAAGGAAGGCAATGTACAACAGGCAGGAGCATCATGATGCCTCTCATTCTGTCTACAACAAGGTGCCACTGGCTATCAAAGACACACACACAGAGCAGATTTCGGCTTTGATTAGTTTCACACATGCTGGATTGTAGCGGCAGTGTTACTGGTTATTGTGAGGATATGCCAGCTGATTGGAATGGCACTTATTGTCAGTGTCCTGCAGAAACCTCATATCTGCAAAATATAAAGCAAATTTCAGGAATTGGTGGTGAGATTTCTGCAAAACACCGACCAAAGCTTGTGCATGACTTAAAGGTTTACATGGTTCTTTATGTGCTGAGTCAGTCCCCTGATCACAGTGCCGATGAAAATACGGGCTCATTTTTCTTCATTTCTGAAGAAAGGTTGTCTTTGGAGAGATCTGACAGCAGTTCTGCTGAAACCTTGTTTCTCAAAACACTTTTCAAACCTTGAGTAAAACTGATTTTGTCTGCTGTATTTTTGACATTTTACACTTGACACTTTAAGACTAATCAGTGGTCTGGTTTGGTACTGGGATCATGAAACATCTTTAGCCATCACACATGATAGCCAATGACGTTTATTAATTACAAGAAGAAACAGACATGTTTCCGTTATTCTCCAATTCCATGTATCAGGAAAGTTGCTGCTGCTAAAATACTGTTAGTTATCTCAATCTCAGCCATTGCCCTCTGTGTTCAACTGACATTTATCCATCAAACTCGATTCAAATTGCAAGACGAAAAGGTTATTTCAACAATGATACAGAATACACGAATTTCGGAGGATTAGAAGGTCCAGACAAGCCTAAGAGCAATACTGGTGGCATCTATTATTGCACATATAAGCGAGATATTGATGTGGGGGCAGGTTTTAAGGGGCGAGGCAGACGTGGCCCCAGGCGACCAGTTTCCATCACTGGTCTAGATAGTGGTGATTTGGATGCAATCTACTGCACTCCATTACTGAGTGTATGTGTGTGTGTGTGTGTGTGTGTGTGTAGACGCATATACGTGTTTTGTGTGTGTGATCTCTAATAAAGCAGTGATGGACTGTGGAGTGCAGCCATTTTGAGTGAGATGGGCTGAATCTAAGTATTGCTCTGCCTGCTCTGATACACACACACACACATACACACACACACTCTCTGTCGTACTCTTTTTTTTTCTTTCTCACACACACACTGCCTGTGGGAGAGGAAACACCATCTCCAACACTTATTTATCTAAATCTCATTCTGTCTCTCCTTCCCTCTTTCTTTCTTTCCCCACAACACCACAACAAGAGCAGAAACACACACACACACACACACACACAGTGGGAAGGCGTTTTTGGGTTGTAAATCCGACACCAACCGAGAAGCTGTCACGAGCCACACCTGATAAATAAGGAGCGTGTATGTGAGTGTGTGCGTGTGTGAGTGTGTGTGTGCTTGCGTGTTGAATTTATGGCTTTCAGCTTAATGAAGTGAACAATGAGGTCACACTTAGAAAATCATCAAAAGAGAGAGAGGGGGAGGAAGAGAGAGTGGAGTGCAGCACAGACAGGAACACCTTTCCACTATGCCAAGTCAAAAGGGGAATATGGCTGAGTGTCTCCTGCCATTATGAGCCATAGGAACATTTGTAGTACTACAAGTCATAATCATAATGGTAAGATGACTGACTTGACATAAGAAATCTTTTACACATCTCCATGTCAAATAATTGGTAATAGGTGAGAAGAATTCTTGCATAGAGGAAGATGAGACACATGCAGCTCCCCTTGTTTAAACCTTGTTCACTGTTTAAACCTTGTACTCGTACACACAGTGACTACTATCTCACAAGCTGTATGCTCCTCATTAGACACACTGTCTGTGTCCGTTACAGGCTTATAATCATAATCTCTTGGGCTGATTGCTGCCTTTACAGAAGAACAAAGCACAGCCTATGTTGACCCAAAGGCCCACACCCATGGCATTAATATTTATGAGACTACTTGTAGGCAGGGGAGGCTCATTATAAGCACATGTAGACTGATCAGACATAGCTCACTTCGCTTCAGTGTCCTTGGGAGAGTCATTTGGCCTCTTGCTGTCTCAGGCCAAGCTACAGATGGAATAGCTGTGTAATAGCTGTGTTTGTCCAGGTTGCTGCCCATTCTCTAGAACAAAGAACTTTTGGTTGCAAATATGTAACAATGTCCTCAATGACATCACCATGTTGAGATGACCAACATTCTAAAGTGACATAACAAGTTACTTTAGCAATAGCCGCTAACTGCCACTGAAAGCTGCAATGCCACTTCATCTGTGGCTCTGGTGTGGATTATGTCACAACAGGATTGCTGAATGGGTGCATTATGTCTTTTTGGGAACAAAACCTTTTCTGAGTTTTCATGGAATGCACCTAATAATGAGATTTTCCAAAGAGGTGTTCTATTTATCATCCTGCAGCCCCAAAAATTGTGTTCTGTAGACATTTGTATTCAACAGGGCCCAAAATAATTTGCCTCCATTCTTTCTGTAAAAGCCCTATGAAGAAGGTTTGCCTGTCTAGGGAATTCCTTTGATGCTGCCTACAGTTACAGTGTCACTACTGTGGAGGCGGGTATTTTTCTGATTGGAGCTTTTTCTTTCTGATTCGTCTTGTCATTGTTGAGAGAGAGAAAATGTCAACAGGTGCAAACACTACATCTTATTCAAATTTTATATAGACTGTGCAGGCAAAATTGAAAATAAACGGCACTTTACAACATATAAAACATATTAGAAACTATCTGTCAAATAATAGTAACATAGACTAACTGCTCAGCTTTCAAAACAAGACCAAGCTTGCTAACAGCTGTGTCCAATGTTTGGTCCAAATGATGGACACCTATATGAAAGTTATCTGGAGAGGGAGATACAGAACAAATGACAGATGAAGAGACTGAGCAGCAGAGTGGTTGAGAAAGTGAAAGTGAGGTGGCAAAGGAAGAGCAGGGCAGAAGAGAGGCAGATTCACTGAGAGAGAAAGAGAGGAAAGAGCTGTCAGTGTTCAGAGCCATTGTTGGACAGCCATGTTAACCTGCTAATGCCCGAATACACATAATTGATCTTATTATCTGGCACTATGCCACACTTCTCAGCCTTAATTAACCAGAGCACTTTTAGAAATAAAATCATAATCAAATATTCCTCCAAGCCCTTTCAATCATTTGCAAATGAATGGATCATGAGTGTGAGAGAGTGAGCCTGTGTGTGTGTGTGGGAGAGAGGGAGCGAGACAGTACACGTGCACATGTGTAACTGTCATAGTTCCATGATTTAGGTTTGTATATTTTGCAATTTTCTTTGTGATAATCTATTTATTTCCCTATTCTGAATATATCCAAATCATCTGCGCTACAGTTGAAGCTTTTTCTGAGGACACTCCAGGGAGACAGGTTGAGGAGCCTTAAGGCATCATGATACAATGTTCACAAATAGCTTTTTTCTCAAAGTCAAGAGTCTGCATGCTGTTATGCAAGCAGCCACTCCATGCAGCTTTCCAAACACTGCGGAATCCATTTTCACCTCAAAATTGGAGCTTAAAAACTGGAAGGAAAGCAACTTTCAAAGATGGAGGGTATGGCTGTCTACATTATTGCTGAATTCACTGCATATGGAAAATAGTAAACAAGTTAAAGAGCAAACAGTGTACATAGAAACTGTAGCTGACGTTTCACTCCTTACTGCAATTCATAATGTTGTGCAAAGGGGTCATAGGAAGACAGATGACTCTGGTGAGAGGAAGCTTCCTTGAGATATTATAAACAGTGGTAGGGGTGCAGGTGGGGGGTCGACCTAGTGGTTAGAGAAACCATCCAATTACTGAAAGGTCACAGGTTTGCAACAGCCAAAGAGTGTCCATCAACAACTATGTATCCTGTCAAAGTGTCCTTGAGCAAGACACTGAATACCTACTACTCATTTTAAGTTGCTTTGATTAATTGTCACCTAAATGCCTGAAAAAATAAACAGTTGCTAAACACGATGACAATTTAAAAAGAAAGATGATTCAGGCTCTTACCTTACATTAATCAATCTTACATGAAGAAAAAGGCACACATATCAACAGTGATTGAATATTTCTATAAAGGAGCTGTCCTTCAAGAGCTTCCTCATACTTTGAAACAGCAGAGTGCTTGTATAAAGTGGCATCACTTTAAAAAATGATCAAAATCTGTCAAGCACATTGCCTTCATGATAAAAATTTCAGGACAATCGTGCAGTGGAAACTCTGGCGTTCAAGCTAACATAAATCAGGATGCAATACATGCATTTACACTGTAAAACCCTGTTCACACGTCAAACCTATCTCAGAAGCTGTATGCTCATCACCCTTATTAGAGAAACTGTCTGTCGAGAACACAGGTTCTTAAATGCACCAGGCTGAATGTGCAGAAGAAAATGTTTGATGGCTTACTTAGAGAGACAGCCAATGCACCTCTAGATATCTGGCCTGCAGAACTACAATGTGTCATTCAGCAAGAGCTCTTTTCAATCCTGTGAAAAGAAAGAAAGCTTCTCAGTTACTGTATCACCGTTGTGGTGGTATCACTTTGTGCTTACTGATATCTGAAAAATTGTGTCAAAGCCCCTATGGAAGCAAACAGGACATTTGACAGGCTACGAAACTACTGTGAGTCAAAATGATCTATGTTTGACCACCAACTGAGAATTACTTGAGAAACCAATGAGATTGTTATATTTTGTGATTGGGATCTCTTTTTTGGTCTAATATGTGTCCTAAAATATCCCCTGGAGCAATAAATAAGAACCCCATTTTGAGCAATAAGAAATAAACAAACAAGGACGCATACATTTAGCTACTGCAGTCATAAATTTTACCTGGGTTTTAAACCAAGTAGGGACACAGCAGGTCAGCTAATGCAAGCGTCTCATTTCCATAGAGGGAGGATAATGGTGTGCAGGCTGAATTGTAACATCAGGACTGAATAATGTAGCATTTCAACAATATTTTAATGGTCTCAACCCAAAACACTATATTTTCTGAGAACTAGTGTTGTAAAAACAGAAGTAAGGAAGAAGAAACAGAAGTAAGGCAAATGGGAAAGAAGAGAAGAGAAGGAAGGAGGGATATGAAAGGATGGGGCAAGACAGAGAGTGAATATAGGTATGGATACATACAAAAAAAAGGGAGAGAGAGAGAGAGAGAGATGCTGGGGACAAAGGAGGCAGGAGGGAGAGAGATGGAGCAGGAGATTGAAGAGAAAGAGATGGATGGATGAGGAGAAGAGAGACAGTCTCCCACTGAAAGGTCAGGTGTTCATGCTGCAGTTAATGTTTTACCTTTTATCTTCCGAGACGGAGAGGGAGAGAGATGCAATGACAGATTACTGATTCCGGTCTGAGTACTGAGACCGTTCATATGATGATAAAGAGACATCTGTGCTGGATTAAGTCAATTAGTTCCCAGCAATAACATGCCTGCTGCTGGAGCAAAAATGCACTTCTTCCCTTTCTCTCCTTCTCTCTGCCTCATCTCTGTGGGCATGGGCCCATATTCCTATTTAACCAGGCTAGTTGACTATCAACACAGTCTTATTTATCCAGGCTAGTTGATTATCTTAGATTATTTTGTTTTTATTGTTCAATATTAAATTTTACTGCTGGGGAGGGTACATGAGTCAGAGAGAGAGAGATTAGACAGAGGGGGAAACCAATGGAGAGGGAGAAACTGAATAAGTGAGTCAGAGCGATATATGGAGAGAGATGACTGCACATCTCTCTCCATATGGAGGTTATCTGTCTTCTGAGCCGTTAAAACTTTAAATCAATAATGTATCATCTGCATATCAACTTTAATCTACGATTTACATTTGAATATCTCCATTATTATAGAAACGTGTGTGTGTGTGTGTGTGTGTGTGTGTGTTCTTAAACAATTTCTGCCACTCACTGGCAAGAAAAGATTTAACATTTCAGTTTTCCTAAAATGGCCTGTTGGCATTATTAGCATGCCTCATTCAAAGGGCCACTGCTAGAGGCACTGCTACAGGCGAGCTGGCGGGCCAAGCAAATTGGGATAAGAACGCTAAGATCACAACCTAACAATGAGAAACCTCACTTTTAACTCTGTGTGTGTGTGGATTAGAGAACATGAAAAAAGTCTCTCAAAGTTAGATATGAAATCATAACCCTCCCAATATCTGTTTGTGTTGTTTTGATGACCTTGTGCAACACACATACATAAACATACATACACACACGCATACTGGCTGAGGTCAGTTTACTGTCCCACCTCATCTCACTGAGTGATTGACAGATGAGCTGGCTCCGCCCTCCAAACAACACAGACAGCAAATCACATTAGAGTGTATTAGCATATTAGACAGCTTCAATGTTCATCTGGCTGAGACTGTCTGTCTGCTCATCTATCTGTCTGACTAGCCAGCTGGCTGCCGCACTCTCTGTTTCAATTTAGTATAGGGTTATTAGTTTACAAACAAAAAACAAAATGGCAAAACACAGAAAGAATACAAATTGTGAAGGTGAGGGTAAGAAACTCCAAGGAACTTATAAAAACATCTCGCCTCAAAAGAAATAAAAGATTTCGTTTCAGGTTGTGGGGCGTGTTGAACCTATCCCAGAATACATTGGGTGAAAGGCAGGGCAACACCGTGGACATGCCGCCAGTCCATCACAAGGCTAACACTGATACACAGACACTCACATTCACACCTCTGGACGATTCTCCAATCCATCCTACTTGCTTGTCTTTTAAATGTGGGAGGAAACCCACATGAACAGGTGGCCAACACACAACACTGAAAGGACCAGGGCTGGAAATACAGCCCAGGTCCTTTTTACTGCGAGGCTATAGTACTAACCACTGAGTCACGAGGCAAGAAGAAAGGAAGATAATGGTATAAAAACAACACTATGCATAAATGGCAAGGCAAGTAAAGTGGCCCAAATGTGGAAAAATAATCATAGGGGATGTGAGTGTTTTACTGAGGGAAAACTTTGTCAGTCTGCCTTTCTCTTTATGCGTCTTTCACCCTCTTTACTTCTCTCTGCCAATTTTAAAAATAAACAATTTAGCCAATTTGCTTACGATATGCTGGGGTGAAAGAGAGAATTTGAAGTATTTTCTAGCATTTCTTACAATCAGATTTATGTGGGAAGGCAGTAGTCTCAAGCTTAGAGTCTGGCTGGGGAAGTGAATGAGTTATTTTCCCCACCATGAGCTGCCTTTGGGCAAGGCACTTAACCCCCCACTGCTCCAACAAAGCTGCTCAGTGACCAACAATTTACCCTGGATAAATAAAGGTTAAAAAAAGACATGGGTAGGTGTACAATATTGTGTACTGTACTGTCATGGCTCTTTTTTGAATAATGCAAAGTTAAAGGTACACACAAGCACAAGCACACACGCAGACATACACACCTACAAACACACATGACAGATCAGTCCACTTCTGAGTATGCAGGATGGAACAAAAATCCTAGCAGTGCATTAAAATTTTCTTTAGGCTCCTGTATAATAAAACATTGAATAAAACATCTGAATAAATCATTGCTTAGTTTACAACTGCATACAAGGTGTGTTTGAGTGTGTGTTTGAGTGTGTGTGAGTGCATGGACGTGTATGCGTGTGTCCTAAGGGTACCAAGCTATCGGGATTCACTGCTTCAGGCAGCATGTCCTCTACTTGTTCTCGCACAAACATACACACACACATGCAAGGGGCGTCTTCTGAACGTGACCCAGCATATCAGCTATTATGCCGAGCCAAGAGACCTGTGTGTGTGTGTGTGTGTGTGTTTCTTTGAGCATCTTCCCTTTCCCTGTGATGACATCTTCATTTTTAAGACATGCATACAACCTGTCAAGAAGAGAATGATACCAACTACATATATATTGGAGCAGCTAAAAGTCCCATAAACTTGGTTTACGTGCTAGAGCATATCATACTCACAATAATTCTTAGTCACCAAACACTATAAATATACCAGAATTTGTCCTCGATTTTTCAAGAAGTTAATGGTGTATCGTGGCCCTATATTTGATGAATGAGTTCCATGATAGCAGCGCTCCAATAAAGACATTAGAAAATAAAGAAAATAAGGCTCTTTCATTTATGATTGACTTTTTGTGGGTATTTTTCTTCTGACCTCAGTGATGTACACATTCAAAATCAGTGCGCATCTGATCTCAGTAGAAGCATTGGTATGCAGGTAGCATATTACAGTACATACAGGGAAGGGAATGCATCGGCCAGATTTGAGAGGTGTAGGCGCTACATGCAGCCTACTCACTTTTTCCTTAACATTTAGCGTGAAGAAGGGGGGGAGGTTTGTTCTAACCATTCCTTAACCTTCTTATTTTCAAGCACAAGTCAAACTCTTAAAGAGCATGTGAGTATACCTAAGGTTAGATGGTCAAGTTTATTCTGGATTGCATGTTTAAAGATAGGTAGCATTGTGTTGATGTTGCAATGGTTAAGTGTGTGTGTGCCATGCTTGCCTGGGATTCAACCCCAGCAGAACCTTTATTGTCTCCCATGTTTGTTCTCTCTCATGCTCGCCATTGTCTAATTATTGAAAAGACGACTTAGGGGAGTGCACTGTCCACTCACATGTACAATAAATAAATAGCATATCATGGTTGCAATGGCCATGAATGGTTGTTCACTTTATAAATGTTTCCTAAGCCCTAGGCTGAGGGACACTGGCATGCTGTGGAGCGAGATTAGGTGTGTCTTGGGATTTGGCTCAATACATAACAAAAAAACACACTTTACGTTATGAACAAAAGGGTGGAGAGAGTCGGCACAGCTGGACACAGCAGGAGACCCTCAAATCAGTTCTGGAAGGAAGAGATGGATGAGCTTTGTACAAATCACTCATGAAAAAATAAAACCAAAATCAAGACAATGAGATGATTTAACGGTACACATAGTGCATCTTGCATGTCTCCAGCAATGATGGTTGTCTCTAAAATGTGTTTAGAAGTATGAAGGTAACATTGACTTTCATTGCATATAGTTGTGTCTCTGTTTTCTCCCTCTCTCTCCTACTTTCTCTCTCTCCATTTTCTTTCTCCAAGTAATACTGTGTTCTGGAGTTAAAACCAAATTAAAAACAGACAATAGAGACAAAACTATTGCAATTAGGTTATTCTGATTTGCATGTATGAAAAACAAACACTGCAAAGAATAAGCTACTTACTGAACACGAATTAGCTAAATAAAACATTAAGACAGGAATGCATGAATGGTGTTGTTGTTATGAAGACTTTGGTGTTTTTAGTTTGTTTCAAATAAATACATTTTTAATTGTGGAGAGTATTTTTCACGTTGTTGTTCGTGAATACTGTTGAGGCCATAGTTTCTAGTTTGACTTTCAACTAAGAAGTGAGAGACGGAGAAAGCAGACAGAGAGCATGAGGAAATATTTCCATCTTTCCATCTTTCTTTCATCCAGCACGCCTCCTGTCCTCTCACTTCTGGAATTATTTCATTGATGTGGTCTCATCTTGATCTCTCTTCCTCCCCATCTCACCTTTTCCTGTTCTTTTCCTTCCCACATCTCTCCCTCGCATCCATCCATTCATCCCCCCCGCA
>CABFOQ010021969.1:0-13881 GCA_900660455.1 Gephyroberyx darwinii | reverse complement strand
GGATGGAAAGGTTAAGCAACCACTGGCATTTCCTTCTAATCCTCTACCTTTTTGGGTCTTCTGTAATTGATAGGTACAAAAGGGCTTTACCTAGCTAGGACTGACCTCAGTCATGCACATGCAACAGTTTATGTAAACAGAACACAAGGGGACCGTGGGTGACGGCTTAAAGGGTCGTGGAACAGTCATATTGACTTACTTAAAATATCATGTATGAGTCCATTATGGGTGATAACTGCATATAAGTGGGTAGTAATAAATCAGTCACATAATTTTTCATTTCAGAGGATTTCCCACACTGACAATAATATATTTCTGAAGAAAACACTGAATTGTGTTTACATTTTTCTAGCCTTGGGGGTAATTTTCCAGCCATTGTAGTGAAATGAATGCGAAAGAAACAGAAACAGAAAGAAACAGTGCGTGCAGGGGTGTAAATGCCTTTGTTGTCCTGTTTCCGGTTCAGGAGTCTACGGTGACGTCAGAGCCAAAATGGGGCGCGCGGAGATAACCTGCAGCTGGAAGAAAAGCACCAATAACATCAAGGATGTGTTCGACTTCAAGAGTAAAATGGGATCGTAAGTAGCCTTACGTTTACATACTGGACTTATTTGCATTTTTCAGAATACACTATAAAAAAATGACATGCAGCTCATCATAATGTGTATGATACATGGATTTCTTACCATGGAAACTATACGTTAGTTTCCATTTCCACTTTAGTTTAGGAGACACTTTTGGATTTCACCATTAACAAAACCCACGCTAAAACACTAACACGGTTTTAAAACAGCTATTGGTGATGTACATTGTATTTCTAGGCCCATTTTGTTGTTTGGTGGTGAAGGTTTGTTATTCTTGTGGATAACTGGCCAAATGTAGGTGACGTGATATCACATCCAGATATATCCAGTGTAGCTACAATTGAGTTTGATAGCAGAACATTTTTCAGCCAACAGAAAACATAAACGGTAAATGTCAGGTATTTGTGTCAGTCCCTCAGACTCAAAGAGCAAGGGCTTCTTTCTAGACCGACGTTCAACAATCATACAGGGAGAAATCCATCGAAGAAGAGGAAAATATACCAATTTCTCTATGGACAGTAGCTTCAAGAATGCAATGCAGAGACAAGACATGTTGTGTCTTGAGTAAGGAGAGCAGGCCATTCTGGGAAATGTAGGAAATCACTAACTGAAGTAGAAGTAGAGAAGGCAGGTTGAGAGAAAGTGGGTACAACAAAGTAAAGTAAATGAAGTGAAGTAAATAAACACTTAAACACAAAATAACTCCTGAAATGCATCACAAATTGATGACATCTAACAGTATGTATCGGAAGAATGGATCTTTCCATCTTCCCAGACTCATCGCTTCCTGTGGAGAAGATTTCCCACCAGTGACCATACCCAAAAACCAGAGTTTAACTAACTTTAACTTTAACCCTGTCTCAGAGAGCTGCTACTGGATTAAGTGGATGCACAGGAGAACTACTCTATCTGTTCCCAGTCACCAGGCCCAGATTGACCCACAGGTCCAGGGTAATCCCTTTCATCACCTCCCGGAGACATCCTCATAAACCAATTAGCAACACCAAAGCTGCCAGGGGCTCATTTTATCAATGAGGCCACATCCAAGAGTTTTTTCCTTCTATTTAGGAATAATGAAATTTCATAACTAGAGTGAAAATAATTTCGCAGTAGTGGGGAAATAATGGACAGCTCGTTGAAATGCCTCTATTTATTGCTAGTGCCCATACCTGAAGAATGCATTTTTTGCATTTTGACTATTGTGATAATAATAAGAAATTATTTCAATATTGATATATAACAATATATATTATTTTACATGTGACATATGGAATGTCACATAAATGTGAAATAATCAAACTGATGTTCATCGCATTGAACTACATGGTAATATAAAGTATAAAACTGTAATTTTCAAATAATATTTCCTAATTTGTTTCAGATCTCATTTGAGATTTTAATCAGTATTATGTTTGCTTTTTTTTATTATCAGGAATGTAGACAACAGAATTGTGTATCCTGATAACTGATAACTACTGAAAGATTGAATTGAATTGAATTGAATTGAATTATTACCCAGCTGTGCTCAAACACTGACTACATGTTTGGGACATGAAGAACGTGAAGATAAAACGTTCCTCTACCACGACAGCATTATGTGACTATTTTTCACAATTTCGTCACATGAAGAGGTTAGCCAACAGTTAAATTTAGGCAAGTAAAGCAACTTTGGTTAAGGTTAAGTTAAGTTTTTGGTCATGATTAATTAAGAGAAACTCCCAATAGAAAACCTCTTGGCATGAGTTGGGAATTGAACCCAGGTCACTGGAGTCTAAGTTATTCGCCCATCCTGCCCCCGAGCTCCACACCCTTATTTTCCATCGTGCTAGTTCATCGTTTCTAGTCCTGTCTCCTCCACGCAATCCTTTCCTGGTGGGGGAATTCACATTTCACTTTTCATGAAAGAAATACACTTCATTTATTTAAGACATCTTGCTCGTCTCACAAAAGTTCATGAGACCGGGTGTTTGAGTTTGCCTAAGTTGTTTGCCTCTGTCTGCCTTGTGAGCTACCTCAAAGCTGCTTACAGCCATAACTCCTCAGCTGGCTGTGAATGTGAATGTGTGTGAGAGTCTGTTAAGGTACTGAGCCCTGACGTCAAACCAGCGCGGGAACATCCTGGCACCAGTCAATTATAGGATTAAGTGTCTGGGCGAGTGTGTTGTGGTGTGTGAGCTTATTGAGCGTACAGCAGGGAGAAGGTACAGGCAGAAGTGAATGTTTGTGTGAATGTGACATGGTGGAGGTGTGTCTTTCTGAGTCTGTTCATTTTGTGTTCAATCACTTAATGATGGTATTTGTTGTTTAGCATATCCATTGGGGCTTTCACTGATTAACTAGTTTCACTGATTTTTGAAGGCTTATGCCAATATTTTTGGGTTGAAGCTGCCAATAGCCAATATTTCGTCTTGGTATTCAACATTTAATTATTGTCAAGGTGGAAAAGCCTTTGTGTTTTGTATTTTGTACCATGCGTACCATTTGTACCATGCGTTTGTATTTTGTATTTTGTATTTGTATATGTATATTTCTATATTTTCTATCTATCTATCTATCTAATAATAATTTTTAAAAAATCATAAAAACACATTGTGGTCAGGGAGGAAGCACCATCATATCAGTTGTGGAGGACACTGACTGGCCGATAACAGATTTTTTAATAAATGGCCAATATGGGTCCAATCTATTCACGTAACCCTAAAATCCATAAAGCAAAACTACCACAAAACAAAGCGTACAACATAAATCTGATACCAATCGTTATTGGCTGCACCATGCATTCGTGATCTGTGTATTTACCTCTCCCTGCTTGGGAGTCAAGTCAAATTTATTTGTATAGCCCTTAATCATGCTTACAATCTCAAAAGGCTTCAGAACGCCCACATTATGAAAGCAGAAAACGTCACACGACCCCCACCGGCTAGGGTAATGTCATGTACTGAACACTGGATAGTGCTATCTTATTGGCAGCACATTCAAAGATGTAATGGTCATGTCATTAACATAGCATGGTGACATTTTCAAAGAATTAAATGTCTTTGTTTTGCTTCTCTGATATATATAACACAATACTGATTCAGCCACTAGCCAGTTCTTCCCCAGGAAAAATCCTCAGGCACACAGGAAGTGATGCGTTTTACATTTCTGGTTTGTTTGGAATAAACAGAAGAAGAACTGGGTAGTTAACATGAACAGTGCTAGCCACCTACAGAAACTCAAACTCCATCAACAGAAAATCCAAGGAGAAAGACGTCACAGTACTGGACACACTATTTTGATTGACAGGTGATCTCTGGGAAGTGCAGAGTGCATATTCCTCTATAATTTGTGTAATTATGACCACCCCATGTAGGGTTCCCAAACTGTATTTCTTATGGAGAGCCTGCAAAACATGTACATATTTGAGTAAAAGTAAAATTACAAAAAATACAAGCAAAAATACAAGAAAAAAACAAACTACTCAATAACTGTAACAAGAGTAAATGTAATTTGTTACTTCCACACTTGCATGCATAGATGCATTCACTGGCAGAGACATACATAAGTGTATGCTTTTAGTGGTTTACCCCTTACTTTCAAATTATTTTGAATTTAATAAACAGACTCAAAAGTACATTGAAGTTTAGGAAATGTGTTGCAAGTTGTGATACCCTTACAATTTGAAATGCAATAGGTGTCCAGTCAAATATGATGACATCATGAGTCATAACTGCAGTACAAATACCACTGCTATGGACATCAGCACTCATACCAGAATGGATAATATTTCTTTCTTGGGAAAGCATTGAGCATTGCCATTAGTGTGATGTTACTTTTAAACATGTGGATGAAGTTCTAACACTCACAAGTGTTTTCTCTCTTCTTCTATCCCCCCCCCCCATGTGTCTCCCTATGTTTGTGTAGGGGGTCGTTCTCAGAGGTGTTCATGGTGAGAGAGAAGAAAACAGGGAATCTGTACGCCCTTAAATGTCTGAAGAAGAAACACCTCGCTCACAGTAACCTGGAGAATGAGATCAACGTGTTGAGGAGGTAATGCACACACACATGCAGGCACAAACGTCTATGTATGCATGTGCAGTCACACGCATGCATGTATATGTAACAGGTGAAATTATCTCACCAAATTCAGCAGATTGTTTTCACTTATATTGAGAAAAAAATATTTTTAGACTCAATGCAAGATTACATTTTCAAGTGTGGCAAATTCTGCTAATTGAGATTTCAGACACACACACACACACATACACATACACATATATATATTCATGCATTTTTGCTCTTGTTCTTGTTCACATCTATGTACAGCCAACATTGTCTTGACATTATCAATACTGACTATGTTTAGATGCACACTAATATTCGGGATACTCAAGTGCTCAGTGTGTAAACATCATGTAACATTACATATATTGTGTCTTGCTCTCTCTCCCTGCCTTCAGGATAAAGCATGAGAATGTGGTTGGGCTGGAGGACTTCTATGAGAGTCGAACACATTATTACCTGGTCATGCAGCTGTAAGTGGACTCTTTATATTACACTCCGTATTGCTGTGGTACAACAACATCTGGACTATTAATGGACTGGACTGGACTACTAATAAAAATATATGAATAAGATACATTATTTGAATTTAAAATAGTGTGTGTGTGTGTGTCCAGGGTGTCAGGGGGGGAGTTGTTCGATCGTATCCTGGACAGGGGGGTTTACACCGAGAAGGATGCCAGCACAGTGATCAGACAGGTGCTGCAGGCCGTCAGCTACCTGCACGAAAACAGCATCGTACACAGGGACCTCAAGGTAGGACACACACATGCATATGATTTCATTTTAACACACACACACACACACACACATGCACGCACATATACAGCAAACACTTAAACAACACATTTTTTTAGGCTTGCTTTTACATGAACTATGGTCTCTATTCTGATGTTCTTGTTTCAATTATGCCGTGCATTTGCCCTTTAGTATTGTTTTTATTGATTGAAGGGGCTAATGGGGCTGTTTTTTTTCTTAAATCACCCAGTCATATTTAGTATGCATGTTCTTTATTTGGGATAACATCATTAAGCTTTGAGGTTTAGATAAGGATTTTATGGTTATTCATGTATAATATATGAAGGAATGACCACCCCCTGTAGGGTTCACAAACATTCAAGCATGACCATATATACTCAAGTGCTATGAGTTTCTCCTTTGTTTCTGTATCCTCTCTCGCCCTTCATTCAGCCCATCACACGGCCACACTCACACACTCTCTCTCTCTCTCTGTTTCTGTTTAGCCTGAAAATCTGCTGTACTACAACACAGATGAAAACGCCAAGATTATGATCAGTGACTTTGGTCTGTCTAAGATGTCGGAGCATGGTGTGATGTCCACAGCCTGCGGTACACCAGGATATGTTGGTGAGTTGTTGGTCCAGGGGTGGCTGTTTGGTTAGATACCGTGTACATGTGACTACAACACTGAAAATCCACTTTACATGCTGTGATAAATCTGGAGCAAATTGCCTACTGTTTTTCAGCAAACCCAGCAGCCATCTGATCATAGCAATCAAGTTTGAATTGACATCTCTAATGTTATAATGCCATCACATTTTTGGCGGAAGTGTAGATCAAGACATTTTCTACATTCCAGCTACCAGCAGTAATTTGAGGGAAATCTCTGTGATCTTTTATTCCATATAAATGATCCTCTGGAGTTACATTAAAAAAATGGGGTTACAGGACCTCCCCAGTAAAACAAATCCAGTTCAAATAGGATTTAATGCTACAATGCGCAACTTTTCTCCTTGAGGCAGGAAATATATTATAGTCCCGCCCTCCTCTCCCACAGTTGGTCAAGATCCAGCCTTAACACTCATCTTTATGAGCCATACCCATACAACACACCCACAGAAAATGGTATAAGCCTCAAACATAATTGAAAAGCCTATTTCATTTAGGCATGTACACACAGGGTCAAAGACAGACAGACTGATAATGTATAATATATCATATATATCATTTATTGTTATGTAAAAGAAGTTGCATATTGTAGCTTATAGTTACCTCAATTTGTAGCTGCCATGCTACTTAATGATAATCACTGATCTATTGTTTGTTGTTCTATAGCCCCGGAGGTTTTGGCCCAGAAACCCTACAGCAAAGCAGTGGACTGCTGGTCCATAGGGGTCATCACTTACATACTGTAAGTAGAAAATATGTACATTTCTATTTCCTATAAAAGGGATAACATATAGGGCCTTATAAGGCAGTATTATTTTAGAAATATAAAAACAATCAAGAACAATATCAGACTGACTAGGTAGCCAAGTAGCCATTATTAACTTTGTTATATATTGGAAATAGCTGATTTTTGATCAATTTGTTTGATCAATCAATTTATTATTGAGACTCAAGGTGAAGAAAAAATACTATCGTCCAATCAGAATTAAACATAATACAAACATGTTTAGATTATGACTTTTTATTTATGTTGTTATTAACATTCAAATTGGCTAACATTCCATCACAAATGTGCAAATCTGTATATCAGAACATTTTTTTTACTTTTTCAGTCTGCACTTTTCTCTTTCATTCTGATGTTGTTAAATTAATTCTTTAATAAATCTTTAATCTATATCAAATCTTTAAAAAATGGTGAACACTTTTGCTATATATTAATGACAATACATCATAAAATAGAAACGAGAAAGAGAAAGAAAGATATTAAAATATACATATATATTAAAATGACCTTGGTTAAGAAGCAGCATGTCAAATTTGGTGGCCATATGTTAAGCTTTGTGCATTTTGTGAAATCAGCACAATGCGTTAAAATCCAAATAATGTGCTCCAAGTACGAAAAGTGAGAGAAGGAATTGGTGGTAATTGTCTTTCTGTGGCAGGCTGAGCGGTTACCCTCCATTCTTCGAGGAGAACGAGACCCGCTTGTTTTCAAAGATCATGAGAGCCGAATACTGCTTCCACACACCCTTCTGGGACGACATCTCTGAGTCAGGTTAGTCAGCAGTCAGCAGTAAGCAGGAGCTTGATATGATCCCACTGGGCTCTGAAAAGCTTCCACAATGCACAGAGCAACACTCCAAATCCAACAAAGACATGGAAATGCTCTCTAAATGATTGCTCTTCACATCTCTAGCCTTAACACATAAACACACACACATAAAGGTGTTTTTGACTATGCTCCTCCAAAAGACTGTGATGTACCAGAAAATATGACAAAGATAGCACCTTGCTGCTGGTTGAGCTCAGTGTTAGCTAAGTTTAGAGTGGAATTTGTTCACATGACCTCAGAGCTTACCCAGTATAGGCCAACATATCCACTGACATCATCTCCTGAGGACAGCCATAGTGGTTGACCTGTTTGGACTAGGTGAGGTATAATTAGGTGCTGGAAAACGAGGACATTGCCTACTTACCTGCAGGCAAGGATTAAATTTGCTGAAATTAGACTATACTAAGAGAAGTCCTTGTAACCATAATAGATAGAGATTTGTAAATCATTACCTTGTTGAAAGGACACTAGGACACACAATGTGACTGAAATTGACCTCAAGTCAGCACTATTTTCAGCGCAAGCTAGATCAGTGTCAAGAACAGAAAGGGTCTGCGATGGCTTGAACTTGCTGGAACTAATTAAATGTCCCCAACAGTATAACCTCCTGCAGTCAAGGTTAAGCAAACATCATAGTAATTGAGTGCAATGCTATACTGTACATACATACATACTGTACATAATCTAACATCCTCTCCCACTATGCTAGATACTAACACCTCTCCATGCCCATGTTTCAACAGCCAAAGACTTCATCAGGAATATGATGGAGAAAAACCCCACGAAACGCTATTCCACTGAACAGGCACTCAGGCACCCCTGGTTAGTCCTTTATAATTATCTCTCTCTCTCTCTCTCTCTCTCACTCGCGCGCACACACACACACACACACATTTGATGTTCCTTCCAAACCAAACAGTGTCATGACCGGTTGCAGGATTGCTGGAGACTCAACGAGAAACCAGGACATTTACCAGTCTGTATGTGAGCAGATCCAGACAAACTTTGCCAAGTCCAAATGGAGGGTGAGTAACACTAAACTTTATAAGTTTTATATGTGTGTATATATTACTTATATATATTAGTTAGTTATTTACATGTATATACTGTATGTGTATATGTATGTATTTGTAGATATACAGATATGATTATGATGTATGTATTATGTGTATGATTGTATATCTTTTTTTGAAGACCGATACCAATCATTTTGGATTGAAGCTGCCAATAGGCAATATTTTGTGCCAATATTCAACATTTTTAAATTTGACCATTTTCATAACAATTTCAGGTGACAGTGTCTTCGACTAGCTAGCCAAATGTTTCCACAAGCTATTTGAATCATAAAGAAATATGAAAACTAGTGTCTGTAGGAGGAGCTGGTCTATTTCAGGTCTGGTCTAATCTGGTCTAATCTGGTTACTACCACAGACATTTCAGACATGGAAGTTTAACAAGGACCTAATGAAAATACTACAGGCTCTTGGACATCATGGCCCAACATGGGCATGCTGGCCAAGCAGAAAACAGATAGATATATAGATAGATGGATTGATTGATATTAATATATTCATGTGAATTGAATTGATCCATACGTAATCCATCAATACCAATATAACCCTCTACCTATGTATGTGCATCTCCAACAGCGAGCCTTCAACGTAGCCTCAGCCATCAACCGCATGAAGAAGCTGCAGCTGTCCAATGATGAGCACCCTGCCTCCACCACCCCTCCCCCCATCATTGTAGTGGAGTCTTCCTCCCAGTACCCCCTCAGGGCATTGGGCCCCCACTACGATGAGGCTGACACCCTGGACCCCAACGGGAACCTCCCCGCCCCTGTTGATCACCTGATGTCGCCGCTTTCCAATCCCAAGACGAGCAGGGGTATTTGCTCCCCCCTAAGAGCCAGTCACAGCGGGCCCGTCCATGGCTGCGTCGTCACCGACAATGGCGTCCATGCCTACCACTCAGAGAGCAACAACCCCTTCAGGCCGTCTAGGAGGTGAGGGCAGCATACAGCATACAGCTGGAGAAGAGGTTCAGTTCATTATTATCCCAAATAGGGAAACACAATGTACAAACACACATATACAAAAGCATACAATATGGTACATAAAACACAATATTCAACATAAGGGCATCATAAAAGTATGTTTTAGTTTTAATTGCATAGGGAATAACCAAGTTTTTACCCCCCCCTGTGTGTTGGGTTGCAGCTGTGATGCTGTGGATCGGGGGAACGATGGGAAAAACCATTGCATCCAGACCGGAGTGTGTTCTGTCATGTGATTGGCTGGCTAACCTAAGAGGAATTTCATGCAGGTAAAGACTTTTCTTTTATCCTAAAATTTAGGTGTAGAAAATATTAAATACATGCTCAACCCAGCATGTCGCTGATGAACATAGTACCAGCCCACAAATTACAAGAGCTCACTCTCTCTCTTTCTTCCTCTAGTTTTTTCCCCCACTGAGTTCGTGGCACTCAGTGGCATCTTTCTGTGGTGTGAAGGCATCTACCGTCCTCAGTGTTTTGATGTCTGTTGTGGTCCTCTGAGAAATGCTGCTGCAGAAACCACATACCATTAACAGATACATAGAGTATCTCCGCTGAGAAAAGGACAACGTGGACCGGGATGTATGTCCATTTGTCATGCAATCAACACCAAGTACAAACAGACATGTGAGACATGTCAGACATGAAATTTAGAATCTATACACTATACCTCATGTTAAAAATGATAGAAATGTATGTATTTCCTCAAAGCTATTTATTTGATCTATAGTGTCATCAAATGGCTGTGTGCTTCACTGAAATTTTCAAGCACATTGAATCTCAGTCTGTTATCAGTTTGAGTGTTTGACATTTCATTTTGAGTCATGTATTTTGTATGCTCTTTTTTTGTATTTGCTTTTTCTTTGTAATCCTAACTGTAGGATGTTCTGAAACACTATGACTGTTGTTCCTTAACTCTGTTCCAAGTCAATGCACATTTTCAAATGGGAGGAATGGAGAATGTTTCTGAAAGAGATTAAAGTTACGCTTTACTTTGGGGTGGAGTCATCATCAATATCATCAATATTTACACGTACTGTATGTCTCCACATAACCACTTGAAGTAAAGAGTTAATGTTGATTTACATGTGCCACTTTAATGCCATAAGCTGCTGTAAAGATGCTGTCAACACTAGTGATGTTATGGATATTGAAGATCCTGAATACATACAGGTTTGGCTGATTATTGGCACCCTTGCATACAATGTCAATAATGTAAAATATCCTCTGAAATAATTGAAAATTATAACAACTTTCGTCTTCACACATTCATCTATTGTTTTACAACAGCACACAATCAAACAATAAGAATAAAAATAAAAACTGGTTACAAGAAATATGTGGAATCATTGCCAAAGGCTGTGCAACTAAGTTTAAGAAAAGGGTGCCAATAATCATGATCCACTAGCCAGTTTTGAAACCATACTTTCCCCCCCTCATTCTTATTGTGTGATCACGTGTTGTTAAATAAAAGTTGTTTTGATTTCCAATTATTTCAGAGGAAGGTGTCAATAATCTTGTCCAGCACTGTATATTATTATTATTATCTATTATTTTCTCAATAAATATTCAAATACTCTTACTACGTTTTTGCTGATTGGGCATGAATGCCTACCTCACGGTCCCATCCAGTCCTATATAGCTTCAAGACACAAATCAAAGTTTAAAACCACATTTTATTTAAATCTTCAACGCAATATTTTGGATTCTGCAGGAGAATTGATGCAAAAAATAAAAATAAATACTGTAACATTTCTCCTTGTTCCAATAAAAAAAAAAAAGCATTGTAGCGCAATGTTCACAGCTGAGTATGTCGATATGAGTAATTGTGTGGACAAATAGAAACTAATGTTGCATTTCAGAGATGTCAGAAATTCTGGCTTCCTACAAGGAAAAATACAATGGAATGGCCCTTCAAGTCAGAATTTTAAGTAGGGAGCTCAGGAAAGATTTCTCAGCTTGTTGTTTTCGAGTTGCAGTTATCTAATGTCATGTCACATTAAACAATACACAACATTACTTTTAACATGTTTATAATCCTCAAAATACACTCAAGTACACTCAAATACACTTTCAGTATCACATGGTCTTAAGGTTAGCAAAACACCTGTGTGGTAAATTTTAAACAAACACGCTTGAATTTAAAGACGCACATAGACTTGTTGACGTTCTATGCTAACTAGCTAGTTAACGTTGCCAAAGCCACTGAAAACACACGGAGGTTGCGATTATAACTGACCAGCTGGGAATTTATGACTTTGGCTGGAACGCAGCATAATTCATATCATCACACACAAAGATTGTTCTTGACTGTTGAACACATTTAAAGCATCTAGTGACAGCAGCTGGAGATGCTGCTCTGGAGGCTGTATTTGCCCTCTCAGCCCTAGCAGGTGAGGAGGTTGTGTGCTTTGATACGGAGCTTTTCCAGGATCCCTTTGAGCTTGGCGTCGAGTCCTTCGAGCTTCTGGGACTTCTGAAAGACCTCACCCTGCAGCCTCCTCAAAGAATCTGCTTTATCTTGGGAAAGAAGAAGAAGGGGAGGGGGAGATGTGGGGTGGCAGTGACAAAAAAAGACAGGATTTTACTCAACAGCTTCAGGGGTGTCAGTCTGTAAAACCTGCAATGAAACCTGCCTCCCCCTGCCTTAAGGAGCTGCTGACCCACCTAAAAACTATTTAATTAGTCTGGCTTTCAATGAGTTTTAGTGTCCCACGATGGACTAAATGTAGTTTCAGAAGCTTTTCCACCCTGACAAGAATACAATTCTGGGGGAAACGATGGATACTGGTAATTTTCTGGGCATGTAAATAGTGACTTTTTTTTTTAAAAATGCACAAAATACCAGCTATCCACAGCTTCAATCAGTATTGGCCTTCAAAATCCCCTATTGGTCGAACCCTAATGTTCAGACATTATGAAATACTGTTATGCGTTAGGGAAGGAAGGATCTTTAGAAATGTATTCTATTCTTTGGAATAAATACACCACACTCCTTATCTAGCTTTGGCGGTGGTTTTACCTGCCAGTGCCTTCATCGTGTTTCCGGTGTATTTGGCCAGATTGCCAGCGTCATCCTGCAGCCTCTTCAGCCTCTCGCCCACTGTCCCCGCACCGTCGCCACGCCCACTGTTATCCAAAGCCTGAAGACGCTCCAACTGCTTTGCCAAAGACAACAGGTCCTACACACACACACACACACACACACACACATTTATATGACTATACTTGTGAGGACCTTCCATTGACGACATTCACTTCCTAACAAGTGTGTAAATATAGACAGTGCAAGCAGTGCAGTTGCACTAGGCCCCGTGAGGTGGGGGGGCCCGTAGAGAGAGCAGGCCCTTCAACAATGTGTTGGGCGGAGAACGGGCCCTTGCGAGTGATTCAGATTGCCACCTCGGAAAAACACCTGTGTTCAAAGAAGAACTTCCTAACCTTAAAGGAAAATTACACCCTCAGATACTCTTACACTGTTATATATCATCAGTCTGTGAGCTAGCAAACTATGCTATATAGAAAGGGTTGCAGCCAAAAATCTTTCATCTGAGATTTGTGATATGTATTAGCTGGTGCGCCCAACCTATACTGATGATGAAACCAGGCTATGCAGAGGCGTAGCCTACGCGTTAGAGTTAGGGTTAGGTATGGTAAAGTGTGACTGTTACAGCCAGGGTTAAGGTTACGGTTAGGCTCATTCGCATCCCAACTCTACAGGCATTTCCTTGGCTCTCACCTGGTAATACAGCCCCTTAGCAAAACAAGAAGGATTTTGTTTTTGTTTTTGACCCATAATCTGTTTTGGAACAAAAACTCCCCAACATTTAGGACGCACTCACACTTGGCCCGGTTGGCTTCAACCGTGCCGGCGCACGATTGCCCCCCCCCCCCCCCCCCCCCCTGGCCTGCGCTCACACTGCGCTTAAACGTTCCGTGCTCGGGCGCGTTTACGTCATCACGATCCAACTTCTTGTGTGGAAGAAAAGCGCTTTTGCACAGCACAGTGGAGTTCATCATTTTACTTTGTGGCTTATTTGGAGTCTCTTTGGGTGCGGTGACTCACGGCTCTCTCACATACGTATAGATTTATCGATTATGCAACGCAGCGATTTTCAGTTAATCGTGCTGCACGTATAAGAAGATTTTTATGGAGGCAGCTGACGTTGACGGAGGAA
>CABFOQ010021968.1:0-11314 GCA_900660455.1 Gephyroberyx darwinii | reverse complement strand
CGCACACACACACACACACACACGCATGCAGCATGCACACACACACACACACACACACACACACACACACATACACACACACAACAGTGCAGGTGAGGTGGTGACCTTGTGATAACCTGTGTGTTCATCAGTCAATGGCCGTGCCTGAACATTCACACACACATATGCACAAACACACACACACACACACACACACACACACACACTCATATTCATATAGACAGACACAGCAAGCATACACACACACACACACACACACACTCACAAACACACACTCCTTGCCCATTACCATCCATTGTACAGGTGTGCCTCCCTCTGACAGTTGGATATTACCCATGAGGCCTCAGATTGAATATATTCATCAGTGGCCCGGCCCATGCCGTCTTAATGGCCAATCAAAATTAATTAATGACCCTGATGGGTGGAGAGAAGGGCAGGGAGCGAGAGAGAAAGAGGGAGAGATAGAGAGAGAGACATGTATGATGTAGACATGTATGAACTCTTTTATTGAGTCGCTTCAAATTCATACAACACCACAGAGCGTTCGTCTTAAAAAAGAAAAGGGATGGGGAGAGGTACTTTCATATTAAAACGCAAACAACAAAAACACCAACATCCAATGAACAAAAAATGAAACATGACATCCCTTCACAAATGAAAAGATAAGATGATCATGGGGTCCACAGTCACACAGCACAGATTTTTTTTTTTAAAACTCAGTATTATTGGTGATATAGAAACTTTTCAAGGATTTAAACACTGTCATGAGAATGCGAGTCTTCTCCTCCTTGCTTGGCCTTGGGTGTGGTATATACAGTCCAAGAGAAAATTGGCCAGCATACTATGGCATACTTTGGCCCTTGTTGCCCTGGGAATAAGGGACTGAAAAACCCTAATTTGCTGAGTAAGGCGCACAGAAGGTCAAACAATGGAACTAAACGTGACCATGTGGTAAAAAAAAGACTGAAAGACGGTGTCACGGGTGGGGGCAAAAAGGACAATTAAGTGTGACAAATGGATTCAAGCAGGAGACAAAAGAGTTGGTGGGGATTGTGGTATGGAGCAACCTCCACTCCAGGACCCCTGATCTCTTAGGAGTAGGGAGCTTCTACGAGACCCTCCATGTAGGAAGAACCTCTCCCGGAGCCAGGAAGTGCAGCCTAGTATTGGGCCGTTCTGTGCAATGTTTATCATATTGATGCAGAAATTGTAGATTGGTTTCTTCCCAAGGTCGGTGAAGCTAAGTTTCTCAAGTCCTTTAAAAGATAGCATGTTTCTGACTCCCTCCACTTCCTCTGCAAGCATTGGAGAGACTGAAAGGTCAGGGAAAGCCACCTCCACAGCTTGTCTTTGGGACCTCTTGTAAAGCCCTCCTGCTGTTACCCAGAATTCTGTCAACAAGCCTATTCCACCTCGCCCCAACTTGGGGCGAGATCTCCAGCGGCATGTTCCATTGCCTTCGCCCATCGCTGGGTAAATGTAATGTAATGTAATTCTGATATATCATGTAAGCCAGGGCCACTCTTTCACCCACTTCCTGCTCGGTAGCCACACTTCTTTGGTGAGTTAGTCGTAAGAAAGCGGTTGCTCCAGACTCTTCCATTAGATGTGGCAGCTAGCAGCATCTTCACGTCTCCCAGAAGCAGGCAAAAACTGCTTTGAATTGAAGCAGCTTGGAATTGAAATGCCATTTCCACTTTGTTATATCTGAATGAGTCTCAAACAACAAAAGCTCTTTTCTTTTGAATATATTTTAAAATGGCGTCTCTCTGCAGTGCATTCCTGCCACCAATGATGTTAAGTAACCTTATATCAATGAAACGTAAAACGTAAAACGTAAACCATATCACCAAAAAACTCAATCATCAAATGCCCACTTATTCCCTATAATGCTTCTGCCTGGCCGCTATCTTGGCTCTCACTTTTGATAGCGATGTTTTCGGCCAATAGCATTTTGGATTATCCAGTTCATCATAACTCACTTTTTTTCATCACAGTTGTGGAGACCAAAAATATATCTAATTCTTTATCTAATTTCTTCCTCCCTCGTGGTGTCTCCCGTCAGAACTGATGCTGTTGTACCTGGATTGAGCTTCCTGTGTATCTGTGTCAAAATTCCCAATCGGGCAGTTCTCTTTGCGCTCTTGCAGCTGCAGGGATGGGATCACCGGTATATGGAGCCGGTGCACTCTGAGCCCAAAGTTGGCCAGGCTGTGCTGCTCTGCTTGGGATGTCTGTCAGTCATTATTTCGACATTATTTGAGTCTTTAAATTACCATACCTTACTGCCACAGCAAAAACATTTCATAGTGTCCAATGTGAAATAAATCATGTACTTCTTCCCCTCTTGCGTCAAATTGACCACATCTGGAGTTCGATATTGCAAATTCAGAATTATGAGAATGAGAATTTTTTCTAACATTTTGTTCTTGAAAAAAGTGGTTACATTCGACAAAACCACTCTCGTGGATGGGGGAAAAAAGGGCAGAGTGTCAACGAGAGTGTGCTTGATTTCAAGTCGTCCACTATTTTACATCCAGTAGGAAGAAACCTATTGGTTTATTCATCTGGGAGGCAGATTTGATATTTTGGGCCCCTACCGTTTTGTGTACTGCCAGTAGAACATCATACACCAATTCTGATGGATCCAGAATACATTCACAGCCGAGCCTGGCTGTCAATCTAGGCTCCATGTTGACGTTCCTACCTAGCGAGGCCATGTATGTTCGGGTTTATATTTGTTTATGCTTCCAAAAGTAAAAAATAAACATTCACCAAAACACATAAAAATAGAAAAAATGAAAAAAGAGAGAGTGTGAGAGAGAGTAACAGACTGGGAAAGATTTTGCATAAGACCTTTTCGATAAATACATGTAATAAGTAAATATGTGTAAATTTAGCAACCCTATTCTCCATTACAGCTATTGAAGAAGACAGAAAATGAGAGTGAGAGACAGAGAGACAGAGAGGGAGAGAGAGAGGTGAAGGGGTCAAAGTTGAATCAGGAGAGCGAGAAGAGGTCAAGCACTCCATTTGACTTCTGTAGCTGAGGTCACTCACTGTTTGGCTGTTTGCTTCCGTTATTGAACAGCATGCTTCACCACAACAGTAATTGAAGGATAATATCTGTTCTGTGTGTTATATCCACGATACTAGGCCTGGATTTGTCAGGCCTGGACTAGAAGGAGGACTCAGATGCAGAGGTAAGAGCAGGAAATGCAGGCTTTAATTCCAAAAAAACAAACCTCTTAAAGAGGGGACAACAGATTACCACTCCAAAGGGAGGCAAGGAAACGACAAAGAACAAAACAAAACTACAGACAGGGCTGGAAAAACTTCAACAAAAGTCACTCTTCTAAAGAGGAATCAAGGGAGGAAAGGCTGGCAAAAATACAACAAAAATCACTTCTTAAGGGGAATCAAAGGAGAAAAAGCTGGCAAAAGTACAACAAAAAATCACTCTTCTTAAGAGGAATCAGAGATACAGACGTGACTTGGATCGTAGACAAGCTGTGGACATAAGGCTGGGGTACATCGGGTGAACGAGATACTCTGGCAACGGACAAAGGGGAACGCGGACTATAAGACACATGAGGGTAATGGGTAACAGGTGGAAACAATCAGGGATCAGGGGAGACGTCAGACTGGTGACACATGAGGAAGGGCAAGTGACCTGAAACGAGAGGAGAGTTACTTTTTCAAAATAAAACAGGAAATTACCGAGACAAAACCCCAAGACAAGACACCCCTCACCGCGGTGTGACAGGATTGAGTTCAGTTAATCTCAGTTCAATTAATTCAGAAAGTGGATTTTCTTAAAAAACTCCAAACTCCTGTAAGGATTTAATTTCCAATCTGGTTGAGAGATAAGTGAGGATGATGCTGTGAGTTTTGAGTTGGCTCTTAAAAGAAGATACCGAGTTAGAGTATTTATTCAGGCAAATTGTTCCAGAGTTTAGGTGCCCTAATTGCAAAGGCTCAATTACTTTTAGTCTTTAATCTAGCCTTTGGAACAGTCAAAAGAGTTTTGCCAACCGACTGTCAGAGACTATGCTTCTGCAAATAAGGGGATAACAGTTCTGAAATGTAAGCTGCTAGTTAAAGTTTTCTGATTGAGGCAAAAATACAATACTGTAATACAAGTTGCAGTAGTCAATGCGAGGCAAGATGAATGAATGACTTTCTCCAGGTCAGTAATGGAAAGAAATGATCTAATTTTTGACATATTTCTTAATTGATAGAAGCAAGACGTTGGAATTTGGAAAGCGATTGGCTGGCTTCTCAAAATTCAGAGAAAAAAATCTAAAATGACGTCCAGATTTCTAGATCGTTTGATGTTAGTTGCTAGCTTTCCAAGATTTTTCCAAGAAGTGGCATTTGAAGGGACAAAATCAAACCTTTTTTTAATAGATTTAATAGGGCATGTAAACGCCTTATTCAAATTTTATTTACAAAGCAAACCCGATGCTCTGTACCAAACTCTTATACCTATTCTGTAAAAAAATAATATATTCTGCATTAACATAACATGGTTTTGAATGTAATGTTTCCTTTTGCAAGAGATTTGTGGAGTTTTGCATTTTGTGTCATGTTGCTCACAGTGTGCCGAGAAGTTGATTCATGATGGAAGGGTCTATTTAAGGAGTTGCTTTGTGGCTGTTAAGGGGGTTGGATGTCAGTGTGTAGCTATGAGCACGTGAGGTTAAAGTTAATATAAGTTGTGTTATTATGAGTTGAGTTTTGTTCAGTTAAGTCTAGTTAACTGTTCATTTGTTTTTTGTTTTTGTACATACCTTGGTTACACGTGTAGCATGGCGCCACTTTTTGGTAAATAAAACGCCTTTTGTTAAACCTGGACAAATTTCTTGCGTCTGCCTCCTACCACCTTCCTAGCCACTGGTCAGGCATTCAAAGATTCCCAGTTCTCTACAACTTTTATTTAAGATTACAGGAAAAGAAACGTCTAAAAAAAATACTTGGGAGAACAGTTGCACCCATTGTTGGGGTAAGTTCTGAGTTTATTTTCAATTAATGCTAATGCTAATTAACTCTAAAATTATGTAACATCATGAAAGGCAATACCAAAACCCTGTAGCTGCATGAGACTACTAGATAGAAGCAATCAATACCTCTTGCATCACCCACATTCGGTCAGAATAGAGCGGCACATGATAATAATATAACATAATGAGAAAACATTTCGTTTACTGTCGTCACCTTACATGATTTGTGTATTTTTTGTTAAAGCTTGCTATAATTTTTGTGAAATCGCCTAGTGTAGCTTCATGGTCATTATTAATTTTCTTTACCCGCTTATTAAGGGTCACGAGCCCGTCTTAGCATGCATCGAGTGCAAGGCAGGGAAGCACCCTGAACTAGGATGCCAGTCCATCGCAGCACTAACACAGATACTCACAATCCTATGGGCAATTAAGAGAGCATGCCACCCTGCAACTTGAAGTTGTTTAATCTAACTAGCCTAGAGCCTCTGTATTTTATGGACAACTGTGTAATCCAGAATCTTCAAATTTTGAAGGGCAAGTTAAGGAATTCTAGTTAATCTATGTATTTGTACATAGATATAAAGGTTTAGTATGTATTATGTTGAAGATGGGCAGAATATTTAGCTGATAAAAGTTCCTGTGGCTTAATTCTCCTTGAGCTGAATCCCTTTGCTGAATCCCTACCAGCACCAGGAATGTTGTTCTGTAGCTGACACTGACCTTAGTCCTCCCTGAGGTCAAGAGAAAGGACTATTTCCCTTCAGGGATCAGGAGAGAATCACAACAAAAAAATATTGTGGTGGTATTTTTGGAAGCAGAATCTACTCTGTCAGGAAAGCATAAGAATGATCCTGAAGTGATCATGAAGGGTTGTTCCTGTTGAAAGATCACAGGTTGGTATAGCTGGTAGACATCCATTGAAGCCAATAACCAACGTTAATTTGATAAATCATATAGTACATCAGTGATTACAATACAAAATACAGGAGAATACTGCTCAATACAGGAGAAAAGGCAATGTTAACAATTGGCTAAGTCTCTTGTTTGTATTTTCCATGAAACTGAGGCAGGCCTGTGTTTCTCTGTCTTATGCTCCCATCATGTGGACAGGGGAAATATTGCAACCAGCAAGTCAGAGAAATCCCAGCTCTCCAATATTGGTAACTGATACATAAACATGGGCTTCAGAACCTCATGATATCCCTATATGTAACAACAGGTGTATGCAAAACTTTATTTACAAGGCTGGTGGGACAAAGGTCAGCCATGAATGTATTAGATAATAGCAGCATTCTGGGAAACAGAGGGCTTTGTCAAACGTACATAAATTGTAAATTGAATTATACAGCGCACATATACTGTACACTATAATTGCTGTTTGGAGGATTCCAATTCCCCTGAAATGCACTTCATCAACTTTGATATCTATGTTTCTAATTAATTCCTAATACAGGATTTGATGTTGCAATTCTTTGTGCCATAATCCAGGGTGAGCATTCATACAAAGGTCCGATTCAGATGTCAGAAAGAATGATGCACTAACCCACAAATGGTGACTACAGAGGACATCAGGCTACGTCGTCATAATAAATCTACAGGACCATCAGACAGTCAGCACCATTCACTAGCCACCTAATCTCAATGCTACAGGATTGAGTATGTGAGTCACTGGGGTTATCATGTGGTCTCCTCCCATCACAGATGTTGAATTAGGCCCACGATAACTCTGTGATATCTGGCATTGAAGAGCCCCCCCCAACACCAAATTGAACTAAAACTGCCTATACTACCCTGTATATACAGTCTTGCTTGAAAGTTTGTGAACTGCTTGTGCAATTACAGAAATGTAATTGAGTTTTTACCATGCAATTCTTATTTAATCAAAATGAGCCTTTTAAAATTGAAATAAAGGATCTTTATTTACCAATTGCCCAATGTTTTTTGGGCATGTAGTAGAACAAAAATTGTTTAAAGGGAATTAGTGCAGGTGCAAAAATAATAATAGAATAATAACTTCCTCTTTCATCCTCTTTCAATTGTGCATGTAGTTACCTATATTGTACAGTAAATCTATTTTTATTTTATTTATTTATGTTTGCACTTTATTGGAGTAATATTTCCATGACATTCTTACAGAAAACATAATTGCAGGTAAGAAGTTTTTTTTTTTTTTGTTTGTTTTTAACATATCATGATTTATGGTGCATGAGTTTACTTCCTCATGCAGATGATAGCTTACACAATTAGACACAATGAAATGAAAAATGTCTTTCTCACCTTGTTAGCTAATTTTCCATGTCATAATATACATCTATTTAACAAATGCCAAAAAATTTAAAGAAATCTTGTATTTTTATATCAAAATCCCATTACTGGGAAACGGTGTTTGTTCAGTGTTGGGCTGGTTACTCAAAAAATGTAATACATTTCTCTTTACTCATTTGAAAAATAATAATATTACTTTACTTATTACTCTGTGAGAATTCTTTGCACTATTTTTCTATTTCTCCCCACCAAATAAAAAAACAGAGACTGTTGGCAAGTTAACAGTATTTGATATGTTTCTTCTTGACAAATTGAGGAATCACAGCTTTCTCATGCATTCACCTACTGAATATTCATTCAATTCACACAGAAAACACAGATGTTTTGAGTTTTGCCTTGTTGTCTTGGACAGGGTGATTACTCTAATCGTCTGCTTCCTGCTATTGGGATAGAGCAGCTGCAATGTCATTCTGCAGACTCCAGATTTTATGCTTTTCCTCAAGTAGCACTGATATGCTTTCATATTCAGTGAAGACAGGAGACTGTCCTTGGTATCAAGCTCTCTTTGAAGGAGCCTGTACTTTGAACCTCAGCTGATCAGCTCTGTTGTTTAACAAACTCTCTTGAAGCTCAATAATGGAGACCTGAAGCTCATGGATTTTAGCTTCTCTTTTTTTAATCCACCTTGTCACATGCTTCTGATTCCTTTTTCTGCTTAACAACAAAGTCTGCCAGGTCATTCCTGAGATTCTTGATTATGTTCTTGCCATCGTTGAACTCAGATGTCAATTTGGTCACTCTTTGTTGTGGTAGTTTGTGGTAGTTTAGGGTAGTTTGTGATACATTTTGTGGTAATTTATGGTAGTTTGTGGTGCTTTGTGGTGCACTTTGGGGTAAATTGTGGTACTTTCTGGTAGTAAATTCTGGGATAGTTTGGGGTACTTTGTAGTAGTTTGGGATAATTTGTGGTAGATTGGGGTACTTTGTGCTGCATTTTGTGGTACTTTTGGGTACTTTGTGGTACACTTCAGGGTACCAGCTCACCAGCTTGATTCTCTCCTGCATTCAGCCACACACATAGGACACACAATATTTGTAGGATTCTCAATACATGTAAGTATGTGAACTTCAATGTACCAAATAGCCTAACTACTGTTAGCCATGCTGCTTAGACTCCCATTGGGGCTAGTTAAGCGAGGACTAATTTAAAGCTTAAGACAAGCAAGCCTTTAGCTCTATATGGGCAGTTGCATTTAAGTGTTGTCATTATTTTCAGTTTCACCCTGTCTGTACTCATTAAGCGAAGACAAACAGGCAGACAACAGACAACAGAGACCCCATGGTACATGACTTCTTTCAGGCTAACAGTCCCAATTTTGGCATTGTCGAAGAGGGGTAGTCATTACAAACGTCCAAGAAAAAGGTAAAATATGCACTACATTCTTAGATCTTTGCAGGGACCAAAATTGTTTGGTATCTCATCCCTCACACCAAATCATGAATCCTAACCCTTTACCTAAACTTAGATAAGGCTGGAAAACTATGTCACATGCGCAAGTTGTAGCCTGGCTTGCTCTAGGTGATTCAGGGTGGCACATAAGAAAAACTGGAATCATCAGTCTCATCAGTGATTGCTTCCTTGGTTGACAAGTTTTCTAATCAAAAAGCGCACAGGGAATGGGGAATGGGAATAAATGTGTTCTATTTAAAAGAGCTCTTACCTTAAATTCTAAAACATGATGATTTTAGGTAGATTAAGTAGTTTGCAAGGGCATTTGACAATTATTTAGAAATGCCCATTTGTAACTGTAGTATCCAAGGCTGGCCTACTGTTATAGCAGATGGGCAGGGTGAAAACATTTAGTTTATTACGATAATCTATTTCAATTTGAATATATATTATGTTTGCTAGATGTGTTTTCAGTGTTCAGTGTCTTGTTTCATTTCAATTCAGTAAGTGATTAGGTACAATAGGGTACTGCCTAATCTGAAATAAATTGGACATCTTAAACCTTACAGCAACATTAATTGTTAAGAATATATTTTTTTAGATTAGTGCAATGGGCTCTGCCTTGTTTTGATAGCATAAATATTTGTGATTTTGAAGTTACTTAAAGAAGTATACGACTATTTTATATAAGTAGACTAGTGTGAAATGAATATTTTTTGGGATGTCTATTTGTCATATCCCATGAATGTACCAATTTTATGAAAGAATAATTAGCTGAGATTGAAAGCCCAGTCATTTTTATTACAAATGACTGGGCCTTACAAATCATCAACAAGTAAAGATGCTTATTTATATCCATAGGTTACATTACACTATTAATTTAAGCTTTATCCCCAATACCCCCCACCACCACCATCACCGTACACACAGATCATAGTTGCGATCACAATGAATGGTAAATGCTGTTGCATAGGGTTTCTAGTAAATGGCAAGGTTCCACAATGTATGCTGAAGTGCATTTTTTTTTTTTACAAGGACATAGAGTATATTAAAAAATGTCCTAATTATTCTTTGGCAGGTCCATATCAGTTGGCAATACATGTCTTGCGTTGCTCCACGTGTGAAATTTACAGCAAGATTATTGCATGCTATCAAATGTGGATACTGGCCTGCGACTGTTTAATTTGACACGTTATATAAGGTTGATGTGCTGTCGACATACTCTTGTGACATTAGCTTAGACTCAGTCTAGGTATTGGCTGATGGATACCAGCCTAGGGCTACCTCTTGACCTGACCACATCAGTGCAACTGGTTGTGTCAGAGAGAGTTTGTCAGAGTGAATGCGGAAATGGCTGAGTGTGTCTGCTGGTGTATGGTTATGTATATGTATTTCATATATTTGAATTTTAAAGCTGTTGCTGATGTGAAGAGTTGTCTGTACCTTATATATTGAAGACAGTACAAATTGACAAGAATCAAAAGGCTTCTGTTAAATTCAATTGTGAATGAACAGTTAAAGAGCCACTGCCCTTGTTGTGCTTGTTTTCCCCCATTTTTATGTGTCAAAATCAGGCTGGTTCTCCCTGAATCTGGCCACCTACACTTGAGAAGCGGTGGGTGTCCCCTTCCCACTCTCACCCCCAGGACTGACACCGGATATGATGGTCCCCAATCCTATCCCTGGCACCTTGGAGGAGGGTGACTGTCTGAATATTTTCCCCAAATATTGCAAAATTTGATCTTTTTTCTGGCTTTATTTTTGATATCAGTTTGAAAGGTTACGCTCTAGCCTCTCAGCAAAAAAAAAAAAAATCTAAAAATTGAGAAATATATTTCTCCCAGTGGACTGATGTAGGCCAAATCTTTATAACGTGACTTTATAACCTTCGCCAGACTGATGCCCATTCACTACTCTTCCTGAGATGTCTATAGTGTTTGTTTCACCTGCATGGGTCACACCTGACTGACCAAGTTTCTCACCTGCATTTTTGGAAGTGACACATTAACTCTTGATTCTACTTGATTTAACTAATGCAAAAAGAGGTTCACTTACTTTGGCACCTGCACAATTTCCTCTAAAAAGCATAAATTGGTCAAGACATCTAATTTCAGTTAAGGATAGCATAGTAAAGTCAATTTCTATAATTGTCTGTACCAGCTGTATAAACTATATAAAAAAAAGTGTGGTTATTTTAAAAATTCCAGTGTGTTTATATTGAAGAGCATTTCTCAGGTGTTAAGTTAAAAATCAGTTTCCAATTATTCAAATCACTGTATTCTGTGCTGAGTTTTAAACTTGTTTTGCCTCCTTATGGGACTAAGCTCCATATCACTGATCTCACAGCAGTAACTTAAGCTAGTGTTTTTAGGCACTGGGCCTACCACCTGTTAAAAAAAACCCCAAAAACTAGAGCCCCTCCAAGAACAGCAGCCAATCATTGTGCAAGTTCAAATATGTCCCAGGCTGAATCACAATTAAAATACTATTAGAGCAAAGTTGGAAAATGTTGCAACCGTGTACCAACAGAGATGTTCATGTAGTCAAAGCAATGCCAAATTTAGTATTTGTTTCCCCCAGAAATGAACTGTTATCT
>CABFOQ010021962.1:0-14653 GCA_900660455.1 Gephyroberyx darwinii | reverse complement strand
CCCTAACCCGGTGAAGATGCCGCAGGCGTCGGCTATGAAGCGGCCAGATCCGCAGCAAAACGGCGGGGAGGCTTTTGTCAACCGTGACGGTACGGTTGCCGAGGCACCGCGGATGAAAAAGGTGAGTGGGAAACTATTTTCCGGTATATAACTATTGTTTTTTCGCTGTCCTGGACCACCACCACACTGCAATGGAAGCTCGCTGGGAAAGCTGGCATTGTGTGACTATGCTAACAGGCTAGCTGGTCCTAAAGCTGATTCAGCTGTGTCAGTTTAACACCGTTAATAACGGTCTTCGGTGCTGCTAACGCTATAAGGGGTGTAATGGAGGGTAAACCCACCTTAAACACTGTTTACCTTGCGTTGTTAGTCTGTCAGAAATGTTTATGACACGAATTCACACTGTAACTTAGACCATAATAACTAGTATCAAACAGAGCTAAGTTATGTGGGGTTTTTTTTAAGGGAAAGGCGTAGATGAACGCTTACTGAAAGTAGATCTGAATTTGTTTATATTTGTTTGTGTTTCTCGTGATGGTCGTCGACAACAAATACCGTTTAAATTCTATTTAAATTACATAACATGATATTGTAAAATTAACCACGATGTTGAGCAATCTCTTGTAATGATATGTTGAAAGCTTACTAACTTAACTGAACTCTTGGAGTGAAATCGTACTGGTGTTTGCCTGGAACACTCGTGCGTTTTGTAAGAGCAATGTCAATGTTGTGGCAATTTGATGACCAGAATTGAAGACCAGCGATTCATTTTTAGTCGTAACACATGTTAAGTCGCCATAGCAAAGTTTTAATAAAAAAAATAAAAAACACTGACACTAATATAGTTAGGGGAAGTAAACGTTAGACTATTGTTGCTGGTGGTGATGGCAGTGTGTGTGTGTGACAAGATTGCAGCACCTTATTACATGGACAAGGTAGGTCAAATGACCTTTGCTCCTTACTTGACTTCAATGCAGTATTTGGATTATTCTTAGTTCCCTGTGCCTACATTACTCAAGAGTGATGAGCCTAGCCTGGCTGATAACAGTCTCACCTGAGATGTGTGATCTAACCTCAGACATAACAGTGGTCAGTAATCTGTGACCCTGTGGCACTCTTGTCACCTAGTTGTCCCAAGCCTGATTTAGCCTGTTCACTGACTGGGACAGGTTAAGTAAAGGGAGTTTCTAACCTTCTGGATTATTTCAGAGGCCATCCTTAGTCCAGGGCATCAGACCTATTTAGCCTGGCCATTCCTTGACAAGCAAGGTCCCAAAACTGCTTGGCTGTGCCCTGACTTCACATTATCTTTTCGGTGTCTCAGAAAGTCCAGATCACTGGAAGTGGATTTAATAAGGACAAAGTTCAAGGAAAGAACAGCTTTTGATAAGCAATCCTTTGAAGAGCCTGCCAGCCATATGCTTTGGATCAGAGAACTTATTAGAAACAGTTGCCTGTGATCATTGTAGTATAGGTTATCAATGATGACTCAATTGATTTTAGATATGCGTATGGTGTGACACATTGTGACCTCCTTAACTAGGTTAATACTGAGAATTTTGGTATGGTTTTGAAACCGCTTTAACTGTGTGTGAGTGTGTGTGTGTGTGTGTGTGTGGTGTGTGTTGGCCTGCAACATTAATGCGAAATACTGGTTTGGTGTGTTTTTACTATGAAGCATTGGGATGGAAAACCAAAGGGTTTAGCCCACAGAAAGTGTTAACACAGGTCTAGTCACCCACCCCTGAATACAGACAAAAAAGTAATTAGCTGATTAACCTTAGAGAAAGAGAAAATAGTGACAGAACAAGCCCAACAGGACACCTACACCATCCGCACCCACTGTTCTCCCCAAACAACGATCCTATCCCATTAGACGGCCCTTGACAGGAACCCCACTAGTAGGCCCATAGGGGGAGAGCTGGATAGGACAGTGTGAGGATGGACTGCATCCCCGCAGCAGCACAGAGCAGATGGCTTTCCCTGTCTCGGACTGCCACAGCTAGCAAGGGTATGGAAGTAAGCTGGCAGTTGGGACCACCGGGTCCAGAGGAACTAAACCTGACCGATTGCAACAGGCACATCTGGATTATTGAGGAGACAAGGTTCACATACAGGACCACGGTACAAGTGATGTGTTCATTTCCAATATACTATATATTCATTTGGGAAAAAACATCACAACCTGAAGTTCATTATTCAATATCTCTAAAATACAGTGGAAGTAGTTTTTAATATTACAGAGGAAGTGTTAATATTTTGTCAACCATAAAGTTACCAGCTATCCCTTGAAATAGTGCCTAAGTTGTTTTAATTTTGTGTTGTCAATCAGAAGAGTAGGTGTCATTCAAAATATATATATATATTTTAATGTATTAAAAAAAATGTTTGTACAAATAATGCATATCTCATTTTGGAATGAAGCTCATGAACTGCAGCCTATTATGGTTGTTCTGGTACACGAGGAGCTAGCTCAGATTATAGATAGCCTAAGAATTCATACCAGAGTGAAATTTCTATTTGACTGGGCCCCAATTTCTTCATTCAGTTCATTCCACATCAGGATAATGATCGTAAGGAGAATCCTTTATCCTTTCATCAGTGCATTTTATTCATGCTGATAATTATATATAGGATTTACTCTATGTGAACAAAAGCTTGTGCAGTCTATTTGGATTTGATCATTTAAGTCAACATAAACTGTACTAGACTGGGATCATTGTCATCTCTGCATTTTTAGGGTCAAAGTTTTTTATTCATATATTGCAGAAAGGATGAAAAGCCTGCGTAATGTATAAAATCACACAATAAAACCCTGGCTATACACTGGACCAGAAATCTATCCATTACACTAATTTGAATACGATGTCATCTCTGCGTTTGCCTCATCAAACCACTTTAGCATATATCTGCTGGGACAGAAGCTTGTTTCAGGCCTATTTATAGAATACCATGCATTGTGGGTCTGAGGGCGCACTGCATTATGTATATAAGTCCACAGCCTGGCTTTCTGCATCAGCTGAAGTCTGCCTTCCCAGTGCAGTAAAGGGCAACTGAAGCAGCAGAGCTGATGATGTGAGTATGCAGGCAGGCGGCACCGATGACTGGCTGGCTGACTGGCTAGCTTTTAATCCATGCCTTTATCATGTCACCACATGAGGAGATTAAGAGGCCAACTCTTTGATGTAGGTGCACCCAGATGTAAGATTTCTGACTGGGTGATGAGTGTTGATGTAAACCCTGGGGTTTGGCACGGATACCTCCGGCCTCTGGGAAGTCCAGGGTGATTCCTGCAGCTGAGAAGAAAGGGGGATTAGCAAATGGCCCTACCAGCCTAGTTAAGATTGCGTGTGGCCATTTGTGGCTGAGAGTACATCCACACATAGCTGTTTAAATTTGAAAACGTCCTTTTTTTAGCCACCGGCTCCCTCACAGCTGGATCAAGTGACAGCGTTTTCGAAAAGCTCCGTTTTGAGGGGAGAGATAAGTATGCGTTTTCAAATTTACCTGGCTTAGTGTTGACGTAGCCAGAGGTAAGGCTGTTTAGTCAGACTCATTTTAGTCTCAGACTGGGCTGTGAGTGGCTGAGTGGCTGAGCTGATGGCTTCTTTCAAGTGGACAGTTTAGCTCTGGGGCACCCTGAAGGAGTGACCCAAAGCGAGACTTTTCCACCATCGTATTGCTTACATAAACATTAAAACTGATAACAACTTTTAGGAAAACATCCACAGTGGAAACAGTGTGTTAGTGAGGCCATCCCTCCCTGATGTAATGTTATGTAAGCTGGTGTTCCTGGTAGTGCTTGCTGGTTACGGGACTGCTCTGCTTGGGCATAGCTCTATGTGGAAGAAAAGGTCTGTGCTCAAAGACACAAGACATCTAAGGTATAAAGGCTAAATGAAGCCCAGGCTATCTCCAGCTGTAAAATGTTGTCTTGTCTTTGGTCATGTGTATTGTACTCCAAGTCTAAACCGGTTTCTCCAGTCAATATTTTCTCTCCATTTCTGTCATATTTATTTTCTCAAAAGTAACCCAAAAATGAAATGGGCTAATGGAGAGGACTAACAAGCATTTAGCCCTAAAGCCGCTTTTGGTCATCAGTCCCATTCATGAGAATGTCAAGGAGCCATTTGTAGTACAAGAGTATATAGTAAAGGGTAAGAGATTAGGTGGAAAGGCTGCTCTGACACTCACCTATCCTCTGCTCTGTAGCTTCTCACCATTGTCATCTTCCTCTGCGGTCATTGATCATCTTCCCTTGCCCTTGACTTTTCTTGGCTATGAAGGAGGAACGTGTCACTGCTTCCCCCCACATCCTTTCATTCGTGAGTCACCTCAGAGTTTGAGCTGGTCTGTGTCTTAGTGTGGTAATCACATGCACTTCCCCAGGGGATCCTGTCTCCTCTCATTTGAGTCAGAATGGAGCAGGCCTTACTGACACCAGTGTCTCAACAGCCTTCCCCCATGTCTCCATCCCCGCCTCTTCCTCTCAAACCAACATCCATCCATTCCTCCCCTACTTCCCTCCCCCATCCATGCTTCAGCAGCCGAGAAGGACCGCATACTGTTGTCTTTCTTCGCTGGTAGAAATGGTAGTGTTTGTTTTTGACTTCCTGTTCATCTGTCTCCCATTTCTCCCTTTCCAGATTTATAACTAGGCTTGTAGTAACATGGATTTCCCAACAGGTCACAGGTGATTTTCTTCATACCTGTGTTTTCTGTTCTGTCTGGGATTTCAATTTGTGTGGATTTTACTTTGCATGCCCACAGATAGTTGAGTCCTTAAGCCCCCCACTAATGCCCCTACTAGCCTAGGATTGAATCCCGCCAGAGCTTTCTGTCCTGTGTCTCCCTTACTGTCTCCTTTTGTTGTTTTCCCTAAAAACAAAAAGGAATGGGCAGTACCCATTCCTTTTTAAAAAAAATAAATAATAAAATAATTGGGGAATGACTATTGCAGTTATGCCCATAAAGCATACCAATGGAATCCGGTTAGATCTCCTCTTGCCCTCTTCATAAACTCCAGATCAGCATGGTGTGACTTTGGCCCTCAATATTGTTAGGATTAGGGTTAAGACCTCACTCAGAGTGCACCTCTCTTAGACATTTCACTGCCTGAAATAGATGAACAATGCTTTCCAAAGCAAATGTATAGGCTCATCTGTGGTGCACCACCACTATGCACGACCGCCACAAAATAAAAAGTTGGTCTGTGTATAGAAATTGATTTAAATCGATCTCTAATGCTACGCCTAGGAGGTACTCATCACGTTATGTTCTCTGTCACACCAGACTAATCTTACGAGGCTGGGGTGCTTACTCAGCTGTGACTTGTAAAAACGCTGCATACAGATTCCCCTTTTCCTCATTCGCTTGTGTGAGACAGACATCACCTGCTAGACAGACAAGGGTGCAGTCTGACATCAAAAGTGTCCAGTCTGCAGAGTCTGACAAAAAACGACTAGACTCAACAATTGTTATCTTTTTTGTCCAATATTGAACATAGGATGTGAAGTGAAGTTACCCCAGCTGTAGGCTATATATTAAACAAGTCATGTTTGCTCCCTCAGATGATCTATGTGACAAGTTGAGGCCCTTATGAAGACAACTTTGTCTGCTAAAATGTTCTATTCATTTATATTTATTCTGTATTTACGGTATGATGTTTAATAAATCCGTAAATCTGAGCTGTGAATGTTGTGCAATGTCTTTTCAAGTACATGTTCAGAGAAGTTCTGAGCTAAGAGAAACACTGCTGTGTGCTGACAGGGGGAATGTAGCACCATGGTGTGAAGTTTGAGACTAGCTCACTGGGCTCACATGGAATGCCGTAAGAGAGGGGAGGAGGGGGGTTGCTGATCCATCTCCAATCATCCCTCAATCTTTATCCTCTTTCTCTGTGGATGTTGAGCTCAGAGGGAAAATGGCTTGCCCAGCTCTTATGTGGCTACGAGGTTGTTCTAATCTACTCCCTGAAATGCTAGACCCTAACTTGTGAAGATCACAGAGGATTTTGGCGAAAGCATCACAGTCACCATCCAATATCTCCACTTTGCTCCAGGACAAACCCGAAAGTACGCTTCCTGCCAATCCTCTCAAATCTCTAGACAATTTAGCCTTGATGGAGGAATCCAAATATTAATGGATTGAAAAGTGTTTTTTAAGTCATAACTCTGGTGTATGCTATTTGGTGTATGCTTGACTAGACTAGCAAACATGGAGGTCATTGAGTGACATGAGTATGTCTTTAAGCCCTTGTTGGTCCTGTTTGGCCCTTTAGTAGAAACTAGGCTGCTGCTGATGGTGCTGACAAGAGTTTCACATTGGTTACTGAGTCATCAGGGATGACGGCAAGTCAGTTTGAACATTGTCAGAGGTCACTTGCATGGCCACTAGGGAACAGAGGATGAATGAGAGACCCAGGGAGAGTAAGGAGAACAAAAAGACAGAGAGGTTAGGTTAGGTCGGACTTGATAAACAAGTGGAGGAGCGCCTGGCCAGACCAGAGCCAGCCAGCTGAGGAAACTCAACCGTGAAGCAGTCACGCTTAGCTGAGGCTTCAAGGAGAGTCCCGGCCTGGCCTGCTTGTGATACACTGCTTATTAACGCTACATGCTTGGTTAAAGACGCATGATGCCAGGTGTAGGGCGGTCAAAGGGTGCTGACAGGGTTACGTCTGCTTAATGGCTCAGTATGAAACTCGACCATTAAACCGGACAGTACAATGCGAAACTGGAGGTTGTGGTCCTTGTACCGTACCCACAGTAAACCCACTATACACTATATCACATGGTACTTGTGTAATGGACAAACTGTTTTAGATGCCACTAGGGAAATTGCAGCCCACTAGAGAGCTCTGTCTACTTATCTCTTTATTTCTCTGATGCTGCTGTCTTCTGTTTTTTTCTGGATTATAAGGCTGGTACTTGCTGGAGTGATGCCACAGAGTTGAAATCTTCTCATCATAACTTTGCTTCATGGCTGTAGTTCATTAGACTTTGAGATCTGATCACTTGCCTCAGTCCCATTCTGAAGTAACAGTGAATTCCTAGCAGTCCCACTAAGTAAAATATCTCACTTTATTGGGTATGCCAGATGACTCTAAAGAGATTTCCGTTGTGATGACGGTCAAATTAGTTGGAATGCTGTTGTAAGCTTGGGAAGATTTTGTGTCCCATCATTTGAAGAGTTTTTCCAATTCCAAGAAAACTTGCTTTGCTGGACGTACTCTTTTATGCTTAGTAGGCCTCTTTGTCTGCCTTTTCTCCTGAAGCAGCACTTTTGCTCTACCCAGGGATTCATAGTCTGGTATCATTGGGTTATCTGGGCTAGATAGGTTGTATACACCAGTGTCTCTGATGGTATTTTTGGTCGCGGGGGAGTTGGAGTATATTCTGTGCTTTAACAAAGTTTTGTCCTCAGACCACATCCAAGTATCAGTTTTAGTACATGCTAATAATGTGATACTTTATTGATCCTTGCAATGAAATTCTCTTTTCGCTTTCTCCCCCTCCACAGGCATGTCAAATACTTCTCAATATTTTTTGCCTTAACATTTTTCTAGCAGCGGGTGGGCAATGCAGATTTAAGAATTTAGCACAAACACTGTTTGGTAAAGGAATGGAGAGCTGTTACTCAGGACAGGATAGAAAAAATGAGCTGCTATATAAGTCTACTAGGCATAATTTTGTGACCCAACATAAATTCCTATAGGAACACAGTGGTGCTGTTGTGTAATTTGGTGTTTCTTAGCTGCCTCTGACACTCTGGGATGAGAGTGTATATTTGGCAAGCTTTGCCTTCAATGCACTCGTGTCCTAGACAATAGTTACTGCTGTGTTTTCATGTCCTCTGAAAACCCCTCCCCCCATCTATCTGATCTTTCTGTTGTGCTCTGACTCTCTCCTCTTCCTCAATTTACTCTGTCACTCCACTCCTATGTTTGCTCCATCTCCTCTATCTCTCTCTGCTGCTCCTGTTCACCTCATCTCACTCCTCTTTACAATACTTGATGATCTTGGTACAGTGGGTCGACAGGCTGCCTGCAAGGGACCCAAACAAGCAAACTGACCACGTGCTTGCGTCTGTCTGAGTCACAACCCCCAACACATTACTTCCTCTTTGAGTCCCTTTCTAGCTTTGTCACAGTCACACTTTGTTCCGGTGAGATGCAAACTCTCTCAGTGTTCTTGCAGTGTAAATCACAGCACCGCATGGCATGTGTGTGTATGAGATCTCTTCTCCCCAGCCGCCGTCCTCCCTGCCGCAGAGATCTGTTCAGGAAATGGGCTGTTGGTGCTTTGCACCAGTTAGTATTTCCCACCCCCGGATCGCCAGATAGTGATGTATCAGTGTCCACATGGGTTGTTCTAGCAACTAATCTGCAGTTAGACTCTGGACTAAGGTAGCTTCAAATGCAAGGATCGGCTGGTGTAGAAGGCTCTTTATTGTCCCCAAGGGGAAATTGCAGTTAGCAGCAGTACAAGACAGTATCTAGTTATCAAATCATTCTCACCTGCAGACAAACTTTCTGAGTTCATAAAGCATTGGTGGACTAGGTCACCACCCAGCTATCTTTTTATGCTGTAGACACACACACACACACACACACACACACACACACACCCCAGTATATGTGTCAGACTGTCATTGAGTGAGATGAGTTGTGCCCTGGCTCAAACTTGAGGTATGTCAATATCATGCAAAACTATTAAATTAACTTCAATAAATTATATTTAAATTAGCCCTTGCCCAAATGTTAATACAATTTCCTAAATGTCAGTTCAATTTGTTGTTTGGCCAGCGGCTCTTGTAATGATCGTACTAGGCCTTTTGTGACATTTCCAAATAGTTAATTAGCGTTACCTTGAAATCTTGTGGGCTGTGTAACTGCACACTGTGGTATTAAGTTAAAAGCCACTGTTGTAGACCTGCCAGCACCTAAGTATGATTTATGTCAGCTTCTGCTTGACTTAACGAAGGAACGCAAAGATACAAATATTTTACTGCTGATACTGCTTCTGAGTATAAAACCTTAATTACTGGCCACTACAGGGCACCAATCAGATCCATATATTTTACTAAACACGCAGACTTTGACCATTAATTTGTGGTCATTGGGCAAAAAAAGGTTTAGATATAGGCCTAATTTTTTTCCCCTTTCAGGACCTTCAATATACCTCTAGAAAATCGAGTTGCTTTGCCCTTGTTTCTGGCATGTGGCTCTTGGTATTGGGTTGTAGTATTTGGAAAACTCTCTGATACTGATGCCATATTTTAGGCTGGTATCGACAGTATCAGTGTCTGTGCTTCCCTGCTCCTGGGTGGTATACCCGACCCGCGCATATCTGCAACTGTGACTCCACGCATACTGCACTTGAAACTCCTTTCCTGCCTCGTCATCGCAGCTTGCCATTACTGAGCACAGCTCATTGAATTACACATTGTCATTCCATCAATAGACTTTGTAAACGCCTCATGTTCCTAGAGCGGTGAAATGAGCAGAAAGCAGGGAACCGGAGATCGGTCATTTTTCTTGGAACCTGTGTGCTCTGCATGAAACCAGCATAGTGTGAAATTTTAAACCACTTGGTTTAGCTAGTGTTGAACAAATGAGTGAGCACCACCCCAGCTGCTCTGTGTGAGAGTGACACAGACAGAGTGACACAGACAGAGTGACACAGACAGAGTGACACAGACAGAGTGACACAGACAGAGTGACAGAGCTGAGTGAGTGTACATGAGGATCAGTAGATAGTACCAGTCATTAACACTGGACTTGCCTTGCTGCATGGTGAGGAATGCAGCTCATACTCTGTGGCACCATGTGCGAACAAAGAACCAACATTGTGTTCAAAAAGTGCTGCCTCACAAAAGGCCCCTCACAAAAGCCGAAATGAAGTTTCCCCCAGCCCCCTCCCCCTCACCCACATCCATCCGTCTGCTCTGCTTCCTATTAGTTAGCCCTATCCACATAACCCTGGCAGACAAAGACATAGGCTGTAACAGGTAATCCAGTGGCCATGGAAGAAACCATTCTCTCATTGCGGGGTCAGAGGCTTTTCTGGAGCTGAGAACTAACATAGGCATCTGAAGGACAGTTCCCTACTCTGAGTTTGAGTTCACTACTGACTAAATGTGGATGCCTTCAGTCCCTAAGCTATGACTCTTATCTGCAGCATCTGTGTGTACTAATACTCTTCCAGCTGTAGCTTGCTGTTTTTGACTGCAAAATCCCAGATGTTGATTTGTTTTTGTTTGTCAGCTTGCACTGTGATCTAGAGCTGTTGTCGAAGGGGATTTAATAAAAGCTACATCCAGGCGCACAGCACATACATCTGTGTGACAGAGATATCTTTTTTTCCCCCCACTCCTAATGGATCTAATGGAGAATAGCTTCACACTCCTAATTAAACATAGATCATTGAACACAGAAGGGTTTCATCCAAAAAAAGACTAGGCTAACAACACCCCCAACTATGTGCCTTTTATATAATTACTCCTTCCCCTGGGAGAAAAAAGGCTATTTTTGGCAATTCAGTGAAAAAATTAAATGCAGTTCCACAATCCTAAGATGGAACTCTCTGTTTTTGTGTCTTTTGTTGGTGTTAATTAATCTTTAAGCAATAAAATTGCATTGTTCTATCTTTGCGTTCAGGCTTATGGAGTCATTGAGGGTTTCATTTAGCTAAATGACTGACATTAACGCTCCTTTTTTTTTTCAATCCAGGGCAACGATTTATTGACTCTTCAGAGCTTGACTGGTAGAAAAGTGTCAGATGCATGAATGGATGGAGAGAGAGATGAGTGAATTGATGTCTAGACCTTGCTGTTGATTATGTTTAAACTACATCAAAGCCATTGTATGGTTCCTCCTATCACTGGGTCAGATATCATGGATTGTGATTGTGTTGTAGTACTCCAGATCGGTCTTGAGACCACATTTTAAGGGTCTTGGTCTTGTCTTGGAATTGACAGCGTTTTTACTTGGTCTCAGACAGTAATGTTGTGTCGGCCAACAGTCTTTACATTTCAAATATTTCAGATATTTAATATCAGTTTATTACAGGTTATACAGTTTCTCATACTGTATCATAATTTCCTTGTCTGTGGCTGATGTGACAATTTGGCAATGAAATGAATTTAAGTTTGCAGGGTTTGACACATCCATGATTACCTTCTGACATGTAATCCCCATCTGTGTATATATATATATACCCTATATGTATATAATATACATTTTGTGCTCTTACTATGATGGTCTGGACTTGGTCTCACCCTCCTGAAAGTCTTGACTTGGGCTTGATGAGCTCTGGTCTTGGTCTTGACTATGTCTTTCTGTAGGTGGAATCGACTACAACATAGTTGTAGGTTAATATAGGAACAATAGATTTCTGAGATCTGATCGATAGTGATGTTGATTGCTTCACTGTCAGTTTGAATGAAGGTCGTTTGATCAGAATGATTGGATTCTCTCACTGAGCCTCAGGGCTCCGAACTGTACCCTTGTTTGGTCTATACCGGAAAGAGGACCCTCCTCCATTATGGTGTGTATATATTTGTGTATGCGTATGCTTGTGTGAGAGAGACTGAGAGAAAGAGTTCGCTGCTCAGTAATAGGTAGGCTAGTGGAGAATAATCCTGGCTAGAAGGATTTTCAGTTGTAATTTGCCTCGGAAGGGTAAACTCTATAGATGACCTCATTGGGCTCATGCCATGAATTGGAAAATGGATATAAAATGTGCAATGCAATATTCAAATAGCTAATTTGGAGAGTGTGCAACTGATCATTTCAGATATTTAAAGAAGGTGTTTGCACTTGCAAGAAAATCAGAAGTCCTTGTCCAGAAGTTGTCCTTGAAGGACATGTGAAGCCTGCAGTCTTTGCTCTCTCCCTCCATTCCAGCGGGAGATTAGAGGACAGGCATGCAAAGGAGAGTAAAGTAAAGCGCAGGGGAAAAAAAGTTAAAGAAAGACCTGAGTGTGTTGGCTGTTCTCTTCTCCCTCTCTCTTAAGAAGCAGGTAGGGTATAATCCTTCACTAAGCCCTGTCATTCATTGCCTGTTCTACTCCACAATCATTGTCCCTGGGTTTTACAGTAAAATCCAGACCATACCGAAAGCCCATGGCTGGCTCTAGTGGTTGGCGCTGACTGTAGACAGCCCTGCATACATCGAAGGTTTTATAGCAGCACTGTGGTCATTCTGGGCTGCAGGGTGACCAAGTGGTTGGAGAGACCTATTCAGTAACTGAAAGGTCATAGGTTTGATACACATACCAGAACAGCCAATATGCCAAACAGCAGCTACCGGTGCTGTTAGCCCTGCCACTGCATGTACACATATAAGTCCTTAGACATTGTGTAGGCTGGCACGGTATGTAGGGTTGAGGGTATATAGGGTTGAGGGAGCACTGGTTGCCTGCTTCTTGTGCTGCTGGTGGAATGGCTGCACTCGACGTGGAGCACTGTGTTGGAATCAGGCATCTGGGGATATTTTGTAGGCCCTATGTGTGTAGGCACGTGCTAAGCTGCTGGTAATTGCGTGTGGGCTCTATATGCATGCTAATGGGTGTGCATGAGCACACTTGGCCTGTGTGCTTGTGTGTGTGTGTATGTGCGTGCGTGCGTGTGATTATTTGCAGTCCGAGCACTTGTCTGTGTATATAAATCAGCAGGAAAGTGTTACATCACAACCATCCTCAGGGTAGCATGCTGCACCGCGACACGCACACACCACAGCCGCTTCCTCCTTCCTTCTTGGCCGCTATTGGCCAAAGCTTTTAGAAACCCTCTACTAGGCCTATTAGATGAGAGGTGGGTAGTTGAGCCACCAATGGAGCAGCCACCTTCCTTCCTTTTTAGGATTCTTTCTGCAGCAGCATCTCTTGTTCTCACGCTCTAATGCTCTGCCCCCCCCAACCCCCTTCATGCTTTCTCTCTCTCTCTGTTCACACAGACATATACCTGCTGTATCCTGTTGCCTTTTTGTTTTTGCTTTTTTGAATAAAAACACTTTTTTTTATTCACACCTTTTAGCTGGCTGCTTAAATGTGGGAAAACACTGGTAATACAACTTGTGGCATACTGTTTAGCCCTGAAACCAGCCCAAGAGTTACACAAACATAAAATCAAAACATGGTTGCTCTTGTGTCACATAGGAGCCAACTGCAATCCAGTAGCAACATGGCCTAGGGCTTGGAGCGAAAGTAACTGTAACAGGTTCGATCCCCACAACAGGCCACGTGTCCATTAACAGCCATGTGTTCTGTCCAAGTGCCCTAAAGCAAGACACTGAACTGCTACCTGCTCAGTTATTGTAAGCCACACTGGATAACAATGTCAGCTAAATGTCAAAAATGTAATGTAAATGTCATCTTGTTCTTCATCTGAAAGATATTTAACATTGATTTCACAACATGTTTCAACGTTTGAGTGAGCAGGCTGGTGTAGTGATTGGGTAGACCGTCCTTCAACTGGAAGGTTTGGGTTTACTCTTTCGTGACAGCAAGCTGGCCTGCTGAAGTGTCCTTGTGCAGCTCTGTAATCGTGTAGCTGTGGAGGGAGACAAAAGATTCCATTCTCCTGGGATCAAAAGTGTATCACAAAAAAATGGAAAAACGAGAATCTTGGTTGTCTCGGGTAGAGGTTTTTGCGGCACAACCTGTACCTTTTTCATTAGCTGGTATCTATCTGTCTGTTCATTGAGTTGAATCAGAGGGCACTGTATCTCAGATTATCTGGGTTACAGTGTTGTGTTTGATCCAGTCCTCAATTAGGTAGGGAGGGAGGGAGATGGGAAAGGGGAGAGAGGGAGGGGCAGCCAGAGACACATGGAGGGATTAAAAAGACGGGGAGAGAAACAGATTGAGAGAAAGAAATACCGAAAGTGGAGCAGTTGAATGAGAAAGTGGGCACCTCTCTGTCTACTGAGGTTTATTTTGGTTTTTCTTTTACACAAGCATCTAGTCACAATGGAAATCCAGGAATAGCACATGAAAGCATAAACATGTCTACAGCTCTTTCATGTGGTGTCCAATGGTTTTTATTGGAGAATGTACGTTTTGTAAAATAAAAAAATTACACAGTGTGGTCTCTCTCTCCCTCTCTTCTTCCCTACTCTCACTCTACATTAAATTGCATAAGGAGGACAGTCGTGGCAGAGGAAAGAAGGATTGAGGGAGACAGGCAGGCAAGTGAATGAAATGGAAGGAGAAGAAAGCATGAATGAGTGCATATCCTCCATGAAGTGGTGTGCGTGGGCGAACAGAAACAGACGTCCATTGCTTTCTCCATGTAGGCCTAAATGCCTGGTACACAAAAGGACATCTGCCGCACTAAGAGCCAAGGCCAGAAATGCAGGTAGCATGAGTTGTCATGACGACATGCTCCTTCACCAGGGCGTCGTGACAACTTGTGACAGCACCTGACAGCCCCGTGCAGCAAATGTATTTTTTTGTATTAACCTTGTCATTACAAAATGAAATTGGGGCTCCAGGGACAATAAGATGAACTGAATTGTCGTGGCTGCCTAATTGAACGGGTCAAGAAACGCCACCCCTGACGACTACCTTTGAACTACACTATTATGTGTGTGTGCATGTACGAGTGTATGTTTATATGAATGTGAAGAGCTTCATTCCTAAATGAGATATT
>CABFOQ010021961.1:0-14634 GCA_900660455.1 Gephyroberyx darwinii | reverse complement strand
TACTCTTTGTTAGTCCTAAAGCCTGGTGTCTTAATTTCACTGTTAGCTCTCATAATGACTTTGCCTTTCTTTTACCTTTTGTTTTAGTTTGTTTCAGTGACAAGGCACTTTTCATACACCAAAGAAGCACACCAAAGCAAAAGGAGTTCACAGCCATGATCGCCTATGCAGTTTTCTCACAGTTTTGTTATGGAGCGTGACACACCAGTCACCTAGAGAGCTTTACCACCGATATGGATGTCTGACAGAGCTGCCTTCTGTCGCCACCTGGTCTGTCTTATGGCAACCTTTTTTTAAACCTTTAGTTATCTAAAGAACATGCTCGCTTTCAGCAACACCCTGCTTCACATTTGTACAGTACAGTCTGCTATTAATAAGACCATGATATCACAGGTTAAGATGGACTGATATTATTTTCTATGCACTTTTGTTTGTTTGTGAGTTTTGCATTTTAACCTTAAAGGAAGGCAACACCGCAAAACAACATATATCCAATTTAGTGGTCCTTGGGCAAACATAGGAGTCAGTGCCTCCAAATGTGAATACCAACTCTGCTTGGATATTTTTGTATTCCTAAATCTGGGTTTCTGGATTAACTAAACCGAAATTGCGTCACAAATCCGAGGGCAGTGATTTTGAAAACTACAAACTACAGCCTAACGGTTACAATTACAATACAGTTACAATTATTGCTCGGCTAGTTCAGCTAAGTTAGCTAGCTTACTGTGTTAGCTCTCTCTCGTCTCACCACCCCGGTTACCCTGACATAATGCCATTGGTCCAGGGGGATTTCTAGCTTATCAGTGTAGCGCAAGGCATGTTGGGAAACTGAGTATCTAAACAATTTAAGTAAACCTAGCTACTCTGTTTCTCCCCACGGTGCCCAATCAGGCTGTTAAGGAATATATAGGCATGGTTTAAGCATGTTTGTGTCTGGTACCCTCTTATAATGTCACCAACTGAAGGTCCACTATAACACTGCAACCAAATAAAGTGGTGCTCATAGCCATCAAGACCTCTGTGAGATTACAATGAAAAATAATCAGTGTGCAATATCAATGTGGTTTGTGTATTATCTTTTATCATCACATCAATGTGCCCATATGAGACCCTATTATATTTTATTCATACCAGTCAATATTCTTTAGTGAAACCCTGCATCAAAATATAATTCTTCAGGAGATCATTGCGACGACTCCCACTTACCCTCTCTTGGTATTCATTTAAAACTACAGTCAAAGTGGCAGATAAATTTATGAAGGGGAATGTTTTACTGTAAGATGTTGTAGGAATCCTGTGCTTTTAAAATGAATTGTCAATTGCTTATACTCTGTCAACTTGGCCATTATCACTTACCCAGTGGGGTAATGACGCACTTTGTGTTTTCTCAAAGGGCGAATGAATTGAGGACAGAAATAGAAACCATGTCATACCTTTGTCAAGGTTGACTGCCGAAATCGATTAGCCTTATTCAATGTCTAACAACACAGTTCTTTATTTATTTAGTAGGACATTGGATTCAAATGAAAACATTAACGATAACCCTGCTCTGTTGTCCAGGACGTTTGACTGAACCTTCCTGGAGGCTTTTCATGATGCCACATTGTGATACATACCTCTCGTTATGGAGTATGTACTGTATAGTGTTGCGTCTGTTCTGTCTTTGGCGTTCACCAAGACATGTAAAGTCTCTGCAAGCAATCGCCCCTATCTAAATCTAAAATCTAACATCTCAAAAACACTGGAATGGGTTTCAGTGCCAAGGAAGGTACTGCACGGGGAAATGAGCTTGTCGGGGGAGACATAAGATCAAAAGACAAACAAGGGCTGAGAAGGACAGTTATGACTACGAGGTGGGTGATGATTGCCCTAACCGTCAGACTGATCCACAGCTAGTTCATCCCACAGCGGCAAAGGGAAGTCTTAGTGGGAGGGAGAGCAGGACAGGAACTACCAAATGAGCTGAATGCAGTTTTCTCATGACAGTGTAGACTGACGTTCAACAGAGTATTACAGTACATGCAGGCAAGACGCACCTACAGCACACTGTATACACCATTAAAATCTTCAACCATATCACTCATCCCCAGTGTGTCCAATCTAGCATCCCCTACAGCAATGAAATGCCTTGTAACACTGATCAAAGGTTTCTGCTCCACACAGATGTGCCTGTTTACCAATAAGCCCAGCTTTGACTTTTAACACCATCAATCCCTGCACTCTTGTCTAGAAAATATAAAATAAGTAGTTTTGTACGGCACTTTTTTCTCAAAGTGCTGTCAAATAAAAACAAAAAATTGCTAATAATCAGCTAAAGAGGAAGTTTCCACTGCTGGCTCCATGAAGGCCCACTCCCCGGGAGAAATAACACAAAACTATGTTGTGGTAATATAATCATAACAATACAAATGATCATTGAAAAACTATACGCTTGAAGGTCCACTCAGCAGTAGCTTTACCAAAGCAGCAGGGACGTTCTTCCTAAACAGACACATGATAATGGGTTTTCTGTATTTTTAAGCCAGCGCTCCCAGCAGGTCTTAGTGGGTCACGACGTGTCAGGCAAATGTAACAGCAACACAGGACTCCAACGAGGCCTCTGCTATCTCCCCACCGCTGCTCATCCTCTATCCGAAGAGCAGCCGGCTCCCACACTGACAGACCATCACATTAGTGGATGATATTGCCCAGATCAGCCTCCTGTAGGGTGAGCAACAACAAACTCAAGCTAAATTTCATGCATTTCGCCTGCTATTCAACACCGGCATGATGAAGCACCAACCGCTAACAACCATCCTCAGCTAGCCCAGTCTGTCAAAATGAACTTATCTGGGTGTTGTTCTGCAAAACAAACTCTGCTGGAACAAGGAGGACCTAGTAGCAGAAGTAGTATGAGTGCATAGGGTTGACTAAAAATCCTAACATACTTATTTTGCTGAATATTGTGATTTTGATCAATGGCGTAAGTAACAAATGACTCTAGCTACTGTAATTAAGTAGCTTTTGTGTACTTTGAGTATTTTTTTAGGTCAGTAATTTTACTTTTACTTAAGTATGTTTTGACTTAAGTATTTTACTTCATTATATTTTAAATCACATCCATCACAGAGTACAAACGTAGGCTCTCCATCATAAACTTGTCAATGGTTGTCAATTGGCCTAACAGCCATCCATCCAGCTGCAGTATTATTGGTTGGAGTTTGCCTGGTTGTTGTCAAGCTAGTATTTTCATTTAGTGTTACACGATAAACTGCTAATCTTGCTTTAATCCTCTCTTATTAAATTTGTGATATGGTGCTGAAAGAATAAAAGAGCATCCAAAGGAAAATTAAACACATATCATGTAAAACAAAGTGACAAGACTGACTAAGACATTCAACGTCAGATCACGTTGATCAGTTCTGAGCGCCTCCTGTTTGGCCGCAGCTTCCAGGCTACCAGAAAAACAGGCACAGATAATCTCTCATTCCCCGTGCCACATCCCCGAAGAATAAGTAATGATTCTTCAAATAATCTGGACACTGGATCTGGACAGTCTTTTTAAGGGTCACTTGGTGTTGCTGGGTTGAGTGATGTGATAATTTGTCTGCATTTCAGATCAACTTTTCTGACACGTTGTTGACTTTCTGCTAACATGCTGCAAACTAAACTAAAATGAAAATGAAGTAAAATAAAGTATGGTAAGGCAAGAAAAGGCAAGGAAGGTAAAATAAGACAAGTTATGGTGAGGAGAGGTAAAATATAGTGAAAATAGAAACAAGGATATCTTTCATTCAGTTTCAGGTGAGGAAACAAATGTTCAGGGACGCTATTAGAGTTACGATAGGAAAGCTGGAGTATGGATTTAATAGTTTAGAGTGAATTACGGGTTACCATCCTGTGACTGTCAGCGGATGAGCACCGTGATCCATGACATCATGTTTGACCATCAGGCCTCCGCATGGCTCGAACAAAAGGACTGATGGAAATTGACACATAGGAAAGACAAGACAGAGACAAAGGTGCAAAGCAAACAAAACAAAACAACAACAGGGATACACTTTGTTACCTAGGTAATAATGTGGGAGAGGGGGTTGTTGTTGTTTTTAAATGAAATCTGTTGCATTATTCCCAAAGCCACTTGAAATGTTATTTTCCCCAGTGACAGTCAACGGTCAGCAGATGAGCATCAAATTTTGCTGAAGTGTTTGTCTTTGGCTGGACAACCATTGTTGAGGAGTGGCGACAGATCAAGCGCGGGTTGCCACTTGACGCCCAAACACGGCACTGTTGCCATCTACGCCGCACCAAAACATCCCACCCGTTATCCACACACACCCAAATGCAGAGGCTGTTGGTAGATATGACAATACTATTGAGTTCAAATATGTTATGCTCAGGGGCTGGAACGGTCCAATCAATACTTGTCATAGGAACTTATAATAAAGGAGAGGCTGAATCTTCAATATTCAATATATCAGTGAATGTGAACCAATAAGAGACCCAAATAGCAATAACATGTTTAAAATGGTATACAGTTTAGCTAACCTGTGACAAAAAAAAAAGTTTAATCAAGGTTTGCAAAGGCCTGGTCATCACAAATAACAGACTATAGGTAGACCGTTAACGCACCCATTGAGACGTCGAGCCGACCGGTGACAGAATGTAACACTCGTCTCAAGAGCATCTTGAAAGCTGAAGGGCTCATAGTTTCCGGAGACGCTCAGCAGGAAGAAAAACACTCATCGGGATTTGTCAATGAGTGCAGGAGTCACTGCACCATAACTGTACACTGATGTTGTATTACTGTTGGGTGTGTGTGTGTGTCTCTGCAGTAATAGGCAGCCAGGCTGTGTATCATTTGTATCATTAAATGTCCTTAAACCATATCGAACCTCTGGAATATTTAACTATTATTTGAGCTATGATGTAATTTAGTGGGGTGGGGGGTATGTGGATATGTGAAAGTGAAAATGAAGAAAATAAAAGTTACATCCAAAACAACAAGATTAAGGCATTTCCTCTTGAGATGCCTCGTGGGCAAAAGCTGTAAGAGCCTCTTTGTGTGGGACATTAGGGGTCATAATCGAGTTCTGCTGAACAAGGCCAATGACCAGGGCCCGACGACCAGAGCAGAAAGGTCAGTGGCCGGAGTTTATTGGGTTGCCGTTTGGAAATGTTACCAAACCCTGGAGGCTTTGACCATTTGCAACAAATCTCTTCCGACAGATAAACCGATCAGCTGCTATTTGCGGAAGCATAACATTTACTTAGACCCCATGAGGTTGTAGGTTGAAGAAGCCGCTGTTCAACACTTAGCAAACGCTTGTGAAATGCTTGAAAATAACCATCATAAGTTGGAGGTATAGCCTTGCCTTTGTGAACCACAGGGAGTTAAAGATTAATACAGTAGACATACAGTAGAGTATGAACGGAAGCAATGACATTCATATCTCAACGGCTGATTCATATCGTTGTCCTTCGTGTTCTCCGTTGCTCAGCCAAATACCTCCTGGCGTAACGAGTAATCTAATCTGTTGCCACGTACTAAATAAAATAAGAGGATTGATTGTAGCAAGAGGAAAAGAGTGACGTGAATATCAATCTCATGCTGTGAGAACGACGAGAAAAGTGTGAGAAGTGTGAAATATTGTAGTTTCCAATACAGTCAAATCAGAACAGTAGTAGTATATGTTAGCTAAATGATGCTAACCTTCTAGGTAGATTCAGAGGTGGAAAGTAACTAGTAACAAATACTCTAGTTGCTGTAATTATATAAATGTTTAATATGAGTTACGCCACATTTCAACTTAAAAAAAATCTGTATTTATTTACTATTTTTATCTGCTGATGCTTCAGCTATTCTTCTGTGCAGTTGTATTGGCAGATTGCTTTTTCCATTTAGCATTTCACCACACTTCAAATTGCTCGTGGAAGCGTTTGGCTAGTAGTTCATTTCAAATTCCCAGGTTTCCCGATAAAGTGAGTGATGTCATTTTGCAGCATGACATTGTTTGTTGTAAAGTAATCTAGATGGTTTGTTTGCCAAGACAAGCATGTAACTACTGAGCAAGCATGTAACATATTTTCTTTAGATTTTAAAACATGAACAAAATTATTTTCACACCAAAAACATGAACATTTTTAGTGCCGTCTTCTTTCAGCCGTCCATCTAGATCAGCGCTGTCACCTTAACTTGAGGAAATGCAATTCAGGTCTCTTTCCCCCTATGTGACTTGTTCCTGCCCTGGTCTGCTCGGTGACCTGAGGTGGAGCCGCGCTTGTCAAGCGACAGATATTTGAGATAGATTTACTCACTCACCTGTTTGACCTGAAGACATGCCGCTGACCCAAAACGTTGCATCAAGGTGCCTTTTATCCTCCTCCCTTGAAAACACTCTTTATTCTGGTTTAATGACCTGTAAACAAAGAACAAGGTTGCAGCAGGGGCGAGGTACAGGGACGGCTTGTGGCCATTTGACATTAAGCGGTGACACACGAGGGCAGAGAAATCATTTTTATGTGAGCAAACAATACCATATTTAATGTTCTTCAGTTGAGAATTATTATTAGCCCCGCTGTTGCCTGAAAACCTACAGATAAGCCTTCCTCACTGCTCCTAAATAATTGATGCAATTGAGCCTTTAGTTCTTTTAAGTCATTTGAAAGGAGCAGCAAGATCAGCAATGAACTACGATGAAGCTGAGGGGGAAAAATGTCCTTGTATCAATAATTTAAAAGATTGAGTTGTTTGAATTTGTTTTCTGACAAGCAGCATAAGACTGACAAAACAAAGCCAGCCGAGTTTGGTTTGCAAATACCGATTACTTGTTCAGTAGTACCCCGTAGTAGGTGGAGAAGGAGAGGTCAGATATTAAACAAGTAACGGGTCAAAGTGGGTAACAGTACATTCTTTGACGCAGTGACAATGTGGAGAGATGGTAGTCCTGAAATAGAGACACCTGTGACTTAGTTACTGTTGCTGGGTGCAGGAGAGATCACAACGGGAAAAAAGAAAGAAAAGGAAAAAAAAAATGCTTTGTCTTTCATTGACAACTAGCAGATACAAACAAGCTGTTAATTAATCAATTAATGCCTGTTAGTATGAATTAATTTATTTTTCTTTCTTTCTTTTTGATTATTAATTTATATTTCTATATATATTATAAATTCACTTACATTTTTATCAATTTCTATATAATGTTGATTGATTTTTAAATCATTTGACAGTGATAATATGACAGCCCAGTATGTAAATGTCTGCACGTCCCTGGCTCTTAATTTCTTGCTAAATTAAGTGAGTAAATGAGTTTACCTGGAACACACGCTGCACCGTAATGGTTCGCTCCATCTTACTTAAGTTTGACAAGTCAATCAGAGTCATGTCACTCTGAGATCTGGTGGAATACAACATCACCATCTTGAAAAGTAATTACTCAGGAACAATGTCTAAGTAATCACCCTGTGTGCAAGTTTTCAATTTTACGGACAAGATCATTCAGAGGCCGGTCTGTAGCACAGTTAAAATAATGTGCAAGGCCTATTCCTCTCCTCAGGTTCACACACTGCCAAGCTGGACTTACTGAATCCTTTCCTGCAAAGGTGTTTTGTCAGCAGGTTGGATCTGAATCTCTGCTGTGAGAGTTGGCCAGCTCTGCTCCTGTGGCCCGGTCCATGGTGCTGATGCTTCACTCAATTCACTCCCAATAGAGGCTTTGCAGTTACATCCTAAATCTGGCGCCAGCAGTCTGGTGCCGTCATGGTCCAGCGGAGGATTGGCTGTGCACAAACAACGGCTAAATAAATAATTGAAGAAAAAAAAAGAATAAGAGAGATACCTGAAAAAGGTTGTTGTGGTGTGGATGTGGTTCCATTCAGTAATTGGGTATAGTCTAGTGCTCACTAGCTGTGTTGGAGAAACTACCTGTGAATGCTACGGCTAACTCCACAGTGTAGTGATTTTTTACACTTCAAGATAACAAATTCCATCAGCCTTTCTGTTTTGTTTTCCATGGCACAGCAGAGGTATGGAGGAATGAAGGAGATGGAGCGTGAAAAGATCAATTTGTGCATTTAAGATTAATTGGTGCAGAATTATTATTGCCGTTGCAACATTTTTCAGATTTCTTCATTTGTGTGAGTACGTTTAGAAATGCTACCAGCTGTTAATAGCCACTCTTGTCCAAAACCTGAGCACCTCCAGTACTCCGCCATGATGCCTTTCGTCACCTGAAAGCCTTCTATAGCCGATCAGGATAATTAACCCCTATATTTTGATAACACGTGACAATTGGAATTCACTCCATAGATCAATCTACCTTAAAATGCTCTAACGTAGCATACGTGTTCAATGAAAACAAACACATCGTTCATTGTAAGCCTGCTTTATACAGTATGGTACCTGACAGGTTTACAGTTATACCACGGTACATGTGTGATCTAACTCAAAATTCAACATGCAAGTAGTTATCTATTATAAATGATATTACAAGAAAAAGTAGTGCCTTAGAAAAAAAGACAAGCGTTGTCCTTGAACTCTTTTCACAGATCTGTACATTATTTCTTCACATAACAATCCACAACACCTAAAATAGAAAGAGAAACACGTATTTACAGATATCTACAAAATACATTGTAATCCAAATTCAAAGATGGTTAGAACAAGGTTATTACTGTATTTCAGGGTCTATCAATATAGATATCAATATAATACTGAGATGAGAGTAGCTCTACACTTCACAAATCAATGTTTTTTCTGCAGTAGCAGTAAAAACCCCTATGTACACACAGAAGGGAATAATAATAAAATCAATTTCAGACACTCCAATGGGTTTATAAAAAAGATGTGTGAATCTACAAATACACAGTTATTAATATTGAAGTCACACTGAAGTACCAGTCGTTTCTGGGACATTTGTCATTTGACCAGCCTTGACCAGAGACTGAGCCTCCCCAGTCTCTTCTCAGAGCAAGGATAGACCAGTTAGCTCATAACTCAGGTTCCTGCCGATGGATACTAGCATCCTGCCTACATGTCCTATTCTCCTGGTCTACATGCTCCTGTCCACTGATGCTGGTCATGTCTGTCTGTGTGAGTGAGAGTGTGTGTGTGTGTGGGTGTGTCTCCTATCTGTTCCAGGCTGCAGCTCGGCAGTGTTGGCGTCTGCGTGGTCCCCTAGTCCTACGATGACACCGACTGAGCTGCCGTTTGCTGTGATGCCGCCTCATCAGATCTGGATGTCCACCATAATAAACTTTTATGCACTCTGTATACGCTGCTTGCCCAAACTTGGCATCTATTGCACGCCCAACCGTCCTGGTAGGGGGATCCCTCTCTGAGTAGCCCCTCTCTGAGGTTTCTTCCAATTTTTCCTAAAAGGTTTTGTGGGAGTTTTTCCTTGTCCTCTGTGAGGGGGATGTGTATTAACCATTTGTTGTTTCACCCTGTGGGCACTGTGAAGCCCTTAGAGACTGTAACGGTGATTAAGGGCTATACAAATACATGAGATGTGATTTGATTTCGTTCTCTGAAGCTGGGTAAGTAAAAATCCAGGGAATTTCAATATGTTTCTGTGCATTGCATTATTCATGACGGGTTTTCCCCACCGGGTCCCACAGCGGCTCCACATGAACTGTAAAGCAGAAAGACAATAAGGTCGACTGAGAGACTCTGTTCACACAGTCAATACCAAACCATTAGTTACACCCGGCCGAACAAAAGTCGACAGGCTCAACGAGGAGGAATTACACACTCTGGGAATTTGAAATGAACTACTAGCCAAACGCTTCCACGAGCAATTTGAAGTGTGGTGAAATGCTAAATGGAAAAAGCAATCTGCCAATACAACTGCACAGAAGAATAGCTGAAGCATCAGCAGATAAAAATAGTAAATAAATACAGATTTTTTTTAAGTTGAAATGTGGCGTAACTCACATTACTGAAGGCGTAATCCCGTTTTTTACTATTGTATCGTAACAGTGAGCTAGCCTGATATTTTCATCTTTCTGTTACAGTGAAAAGGCTTTCATGCAACTACGTCTGAAATCACCATCCCCACCCCCCGACACACACCACCACCCCCAGTTTATTCACCCAGACAAGGTCAAAAAAAAGCATATTGCATCTTATTAGGGATGGCCTGGGTGAGCTGTGAAACGCCTCTGGCCTGGGGGGGTGTTCAGGGGGCGGTGACCCAGGTCAGGACTGGCGCATCCTCCACAGGCTCCAGTGCTGACATGATACCATTTAATGAGATGTCTGACTCCACAAAAGGAAACCTAGATTGAAATATTCCCCCCTGATCCTGTACCAAACCTTTTGTATGAGGGTTTGCTTTCATGTTGCTTTGTGATTGCAGACCCAAGTCTCTCTGGGGCAGATGACATTTTCTGGGAATTGACTATGTGTAGAGTGGCTGGAGTAATTTCCTGCAAAAGTCACGCTGGATACATTACAATGGATTTACAGGAATCAAATAGCACAGTCAAACTCGAAGGATTTTTTCGGGAACAGCGGGAGCTCAAACAGCCCCAGGAAAGCAATGTTTCTGGCGACGTTTACAGTTTGATGTAGTGGGCAGGTCTTGGTCAGGAGACGTCCTGCTGAGATCAACAGTTTTGTGATGATGATCAAGTCACTGCGGCACTCCCTTCCTTCGCAGCTCGAGAGTGTGAAGGCCTTCCTCCCGGCCCAGGGCATGCTGGGTGCCAACTTTGTGGGCGGTCTCTGTAGCCGTGATGTCAATCTGGGCATACTTGGTGGAGCTCTTCCCTGTCAAGACACAACACAGACTCTCCTGAGGATCAGTCATGAAAACCCAACACATTGGTTTTCAGCTATCAACTTTTATAATTTGACGATTAACATCTTTTCAAAATATTGAGATAAGTCATTAAAACAAGTTTAACAGTGGATCTATGTAGTGAAAAGTCTCCACAAGCCCAGCGTGGGGAAACAGGACAGTCTTGATCAGTGTAAGTTGTCGCACGATGGCTCCACGTCAACAATGCTCAATCATAATCATGAACCAAACAACTAATCAAACAACATGACAAGTCAAACCGAGATCTCTGCCGAAAGTTATTCAAGTGGTTATTTTTGTCCGTACAGCATGTAATTTACAGCACGCACTAGACAGTGAAGATAGCGACCGAGCGCTGAATAGTGAACCGTGAGAAAATGGACTTGCATCGCTGAAATGACCTCCGAACTGTGTGAGCTACGCATCCTGCAGCCTCGCCAAGTGTAGCAAACCGACGGCACCTCCTCGCAGCACATGAACACACCCTGGAGGATGATCCCATTAGAGCCAGTGAATTCACAGATGCGATGCGCACGCCCTCCGACCCCTTTCAGCGGCAGCGGTGGGGCGCCCCCTCCTCCCGGATGACAGATTAATGATGGCGCATGCCGGGGCGTAAACTGTACCGCTGACATTAGATATTAACCTCGCCCCTGTCTGTCAATTACACCCCGCTATTACGTCTCTCATGACACGGACTCAGCTGTCTTTTAGCGAGACGAGAGCAAATCGGCTCAGTCGCTTAGGAACAATTCCCTTAACTCTGCCCTGTAATTTTATTTGAGTTAGTCAATCACACTATAACCAGAGGCTCTTTTCATCCTGGCTTGATGTTGACACACGGGTATATTTCAGTTAGTTCTTCTCTCTCTCTTACAGTGAAAATGTTTCTTTTCCTGCTCTGTGCTGCACAGGGTTAGCACATAACACAGCACAACAATACATGTTCCACAACAAAGTATGACTGTGGTCACTTGGATTGCAATCAATTCAGGAAGTGGATTTAAAAACCTTTGCCATAAAAGGTGTTTACATCCAATCTGTAAAGAAACTCCTGAGAATGAAGACTTTGAAGTTATTGATTTGAGTGAATTGAACCCACCCCTATAACGAAGGTCTGTATACATCATTTCCACAAACCGGCTCGGATGTGTCCTTACTCTGTGCTGGGAGATGCGCGGCAGTCCCTCGCATGCCAGGCCCCGCCTCCTGCAGCTCCAGCTCCATGTAGTTGAGCTGCTTCTTGGACGTGGGGCTAACGGGGATGTTCACGTAGGTCACACCGTCGCCCCGAGGCCTTTCGGGGACCGGCGCCTCTGGTGGGAACACAAACACTGCCCCTGCCCGTGCAGGAGTAACACCGCGTTAGTTCAGGTTACGCAGGGGGGACCGTCTGATATGAGTCCACCGTAAATTTGGATGGGTAGAATAAAATAAATAACTGAAGAAAGTGTCTCATCTTGGGAGTGTTTTAACTCCAATGGGCAGAGTGCGAGTTTTTAAAGCCAGAAATCTCAGCGCCCGGTGAAGTAATTGTTGAGTCATTGGTATTGATCAGCAACCTTATCAACCCCACGCAGATATATTATGGTCATTTTGTGCTATAGGGTAGTAAAAATCCTATTTTTGCCCCTTTAACTCCCCCATCACACCAGTTGTGTCGAGGCATATACCCTGCAGTAAAGTTCTATGTATGGATCCAGCGCCTTGGATGTATTGAGATAAAAATGCCCTGGTGTGTTTAATGACCAAAACGTAAGGTTATTCTTAATGATAATGTAATAATTTAATATTGGGCTATCATCCTAATGATGAGTTGATACAGACATTACTCTAGTAAAACTTATACTGCACTCTGTACGCTCCAGGCAGGAGTAGCTGCAGGTCGGTAGAACTTAGATTAAAGTGTTACAACGTAATATATTTTTTCTACCATAAATCAGATTCGCTAATAAAACGTTCCTGCCTGGAAAACGAGTGCTAGCAAAGAAAAATCCAGATTAGTCGATGCAGTGATCAGATGGTGCAGCAAGGGGAGAATAGCTATGAAACAAAAGGGAAAAGAAATGTCACCTCAGCCTGGTCTTTCCTGTCAAACACACACGATATCCACAGTGCGGCCCTAAAGTCCTAAAGTGCTCTCCGATGGGGTGCAGTGACAACAGAAAGCCTCCGAAGCGCATTACCTGTCATACACCTAAACGCCACCCTGGCTGAGTGTCGTTGACCTCAATGTCATATTTATACCGTGTTCCCAAACCGGAATAAAATATGTGCATATTTCAGCTATATGACATGTAACTTTCAAACCTTTATCTGCAAAGCCAGCAAAGATAGCCACGACCTTCAAAAAACACACTTCGGATATCTAAGGAATTTGAATTTGTCTTTGTTCTCCCCGGCGAAAAGAGGTGGCTGAGAAGCAAGATATACACGTGACAACTTACAAATACTCCTACAACACATGGATGGACCAGAATAGACTCCAAAATACTGAAGGTTTCCTTTCTGACACATATACGCTAAGGAAATGTGAAAACTGGGCTGGTAAACTAAAAAAAATACAGGAAAAATATAAGGATAATTCATATTTTTGAGAGAAATGTGTCACCCAAACCATTTTCAATGCCATCAGCCAATCAGCAGTATTGTATGTATCAACCAGTTAAGACAGAGACATTGTTTTATTTGATTCGATTGGCTCACAGTCAGAGAGAGTGTACGGTGGCCATCAGGGACAAAGTTTGAGAACACACAAAGACCAAAGACTGCATATAACCTTTAAATGTTATCTTCTCAAAAACGTTACCAGGTGTGGCAGCTGTCCCTTATTGATTTATCCACCAAGGACAAATACCACCAGCATTTGGAACTTGGCGTGTATTCATTTCAGACCCCAGGCAAGTGTCTTGGTGTCCATACTGTGACTTTTTATTATTTCAATCGTAAAAACGTTATGGTGCCATTTACCGTTTCGGATTCTTGCAAAGTCTCTTAACATCAGACACACACAGTGAAAGTCATGTATCACAGTGAAGGCCAATCTATCTTTCAGTCTATATCGGTCTGGACCCCGCTGAGGTCCAATTAGCAGTAAGATCAGCTGAATCGTCGCACAAGCCTCATGGCAGCACTGAGCTGGTCAGGGGTCAGCCTTAATGAGCAAATGGGCAGGTTTGTCAAAAAGTCAGAACTTCACCAGAAAGTATTTTAGGAATAGAAAAATATTGACCTCAGGAACACATTTTTGTAAAGTTCATGATTTTTTCAGTCCTCTCAAATGGAAACCACAAAACACACACACATCACACACACGATACGTACAATGAAATACATGACGTATAGGTTTAATACTGCTGATGTGTGCCTGTGAATACCTGCTTTACTCTGTGTGTGAATTATTGCTGTCCCGTTATTTGCTGTTTGAAGATGAACCCAGATTGTAAACCCGAGTCTGCTGTTGTGTCACTGATAAAACAAAACAAGAAGCTGTTACGTCCGCTGCTCCTCTTTCTAGGTCAGTTTATCATAACAGCTGAGGGCCATCTCAGCTAGGAAAGTCATTGTAATTATTTGTCGGAGAGAATGGTTGTTATCTAATGGAAAATACAGGGCACATAAATAAAATACTGTCAGCACCACAGTACATTAAAAGGCCGTAGTGTATGAAATCTCTAAAAGATATAAGCCCGTCTCAGATCTCATAATGCCATGTGCCTCAGCATCACATTTTTTAATAGCCACATCTTTAATACCTGGCATGGCTTCATATTCCTCCGTATTGCCACAGGTAATGCTGTAATCACGCCATCGTGTAGATCAAACTCTGCAGACGATATGCAGACCCTGAGTG